>OY804596.1:50342859-50585493 GCA_963680895.1 Fragum sueziense
AAGGCCTTTGTTTGGGAAAGGGTAAAAACGGTTAGTATCCCTCCGACCAGACGTCTCTGGTTGATTGAGCGGGATTGTAAATAAAAGATAAGCTTTAATCACCGTATCCGTTTTCCCACACGTTAGTGGAAATAAACGTTAAGAAAATGGACATTGTTCAAGCTAGACTCGAACCGACGACGTGCTATATAAGACTGTGTATATTTTTGTATTAATGCCCAGCTTTGCAAATCTCTAACATAAATCATGTACATTTCTTAATATCATCAATGGATCACACTTGGTCACATTCCATTAACTTTACAAGATGTTTCAGCATGAGCATGTATCAATTTTCCGGGTAATTTGAGTGGGTGGGGTAATTTTTACTCCATCTTTTATGATCAGAAATACAAAATTTGTTGTTAAAAAGATTGTTAGACTTAATACATCATTTCTAATCAGGTATATTCTCAGAAACGTGCTAATACAAAATAGATTTGATTTTTGCATATTCTAAGCCAAGAAAATGTCTTTTCTGGGCATCTTGCTTTAGTGGCTTCTTCTGAGAGCCTCTGAAAGTTTTGTTTATGAGTTACCCACTAAGATTTTTCTTTTAATTGCTTCTACTGTCTATGGTCTTTCAAGGAAACTATGTCATGACTTTTGATTTTACCTGCGATTTTTTCTCAAGTTCTTAAAATATGACTAAATATCAGTTTTTAATAAAATTGGAAAATGTCTTACCCCACCCACTTTAAGTCTGCCATGGTTACGTGACAATTCATTCTACTGGGATGGAAAGGTACATTATGTTTAAGGATGTTTGTCTGTAGCATGTTAGGCATTCAATATTAAGAGACTAGGTCGCGTGGACCTGTGGTCATACTTGAAAAGTGCCATTTTTTTTTGCCTAAATTTTTATGTTTTTGAGTCCCAAATTTTCTTTAGTGGTTACCATGGCAACCGAGCATATATTGAATAAAATAAAGTGGAGTAATTTGTTTTGTGCCATTATTAACATATCCCGAAAGTTTGAACAAAATCTATGACTATGCGTGCCGGGCCCCTCTTTGAATTTTCTGGTGGTTACACAGAATTGCTCTTAAGTTGCGAGGCGAAAGCTTTCCCGTTTGATGACGTAAATTGCGCTTGTGAAGTTTGACCAATTGATAATGAGAAGGGTTTTTAAACTGCCTGGCTTGCCAGGCAGGTTATATTTACTGCAAATTCGACAGTCGATATCTTGAAAAGACTGCAAACCTACCCTTAACCGCTGAGCAATGTCTTCGAGCCAAACTATGTGTTTTCTAGCACCGAAGAAACGGCCTTTTCAGTCACAATCTACAAACTTTTTTTTATCTTATTTACTTTTTCGACAAATAAAGAAGACGCTAATACAAAATTTGATGTAATTTTCGCTTTTAGTAATTACCAGTAAGTATTTTCAGTGTTTATAACAAGCTTTTCGGCTGAGTAAAGGAGTTGGACGTACAATAGGTTAACTGTATAATACATTTGTAGCAGTTACAATATTACTGCTCTGATTTTTCAACAAACCAATCAGTTGGACACATTGTATTTTCCCTTTATCCGCTGAGCACCGTGTTCGAGCCAAACTATGTGTTTTCAAACACCGAAGAAACTGCCTTTTCAGTCACAATGTACAAACTTTTTTTTATCTCACTTACTTTTGCGACAAATAAAGAAGAGGCTAATACAAACTTTGATGTTATTTTCGCATTTAGTAATTACCAGTTAGTGTTTTCAGTGTTAATAACAAACTTTGTGGTTGAGTAAAGGAGTTGAAACGTACAATAGGTTAACTGTATACTACATTTGTTGCAGTTGCAATATTACTGCTCTGATTTTTTCTCGGTCATTTACAGTGGTAGGGCTGACAACCAATCAAATTTGTTATGATTATCATGTGGTCTAGCTAACCGAACGGGACACTTACATTTTGCGTGTGAGCTATGTGAGAAAGGCAAACACCGCAGAAACTGCCTTTTCAGTCACAATCTACAATTTTTTTCTGTGCCATGCACTTTTGCGACAAATAAGGAATAGGATTATACAAAATTTGATGTAATTTTCATTTTTAGTAATTACCAATTAGTATTTTTAGTGTGTCTTTCAAGCTTTTCGGTTGAGTAAAGGAATCGAACTGTAAAATAGGTTAACTGTGTTATAAATTTGTAGCAGTTACAATATTACTGCTTTTTTGTTCTCGAACGGTCGTTGAACTGACAACCCTAAAACACATTTTATCTTTCCCAAAGTACAAGAATTTAGGGTCTTACAATTTGGAAGCTGCTGCAGACAACAAAAGACATGTTGTTATAGATAGAATTTGTGTACAAGATAGCACAGGAAATATTGAGACAAAAGGAGAAACTGCTAGTTATCAACAGTTTCTTCTTTTGATTCAATATTTTCCCAAGCATTTCCACTAGGGACGTCAAAACCAGGCCCCGGTTTCTCGAAAAAACTTAAGTAGGCTACATTCTCATGAGAACATGCTCAACTTCAAAGGGATACTCTCCAACGTTGAAGGGTATTCGATTGAAGTTCTGTGGATTTCGTGCGATTTGAGCACGGTGCTCAGATTTGAGCATGAGAACGTACTTAAGTTTTTTCGAGAAACCGGGGTCAGGTCTTTTTTGGGATAAGGATAAAAACCTTAACATTCCAACAATTTCCTATCAAACTGGTCAAAGTTACATTCCGTTCATTTCGGGATCACAAAAACATCTTGTTTTTACGTTGAGTCAATTATTGAGCTAAATTGAAGCAACTACAAATGAGCTTAGGCTCTGAAAAAAAAAACAAAAAAAAAACAAAACATTGTGGCATTTTAGACAATGGTTGACCAACATCAGTTCTAAATGAGTGCAGCAATGATTATCACACAAGTAAACATTTCGAGTTTTATTTTCAGATATTGAAAATAAAACCTAAGAATATCAAGGATGAATCATTACACATTTCCCACAATGCTTTCTACGCAGAAAGGCCAAATTACGTAAAATTTCATTTACCTGATATTGTCGTCTGCGCAATCTTTCAATTTGGACCAGTCTAAATTCTGATGTTTGGTGATTTTAAGGGTATTAGAGGAGTATAGGTTTAATCCTTTCCAAAAAAAAGGCCTGGTTTTGACATCCCTTATAGAAATGCCTTGGAAAAAACTGATGATAAAGAAGAAAATGCTGTACACCAGCATTTTCCTTTTAGCCTCAATATTTTCTGTTTTATTATGTACACAAATCATATATTTATTGTCCACCCAAATTTACCCGGGACAACTTAATTTTCGTGTGCAAAGTCCGTTAGTTGAGTGCCTTAACAAAACATTGGCGAAGTGGGGTCATTACATATGCAGATGTCTCGGGTTAATCTTGCTGGACAATATCCACATGCATTTGTAATATATTTACTATACATGGCTGGTTGCCATTGTAGCAAGGATATGTGAATTTCAATCTTCAGTAATATCCAAAGCAGGCAGTTTACAGTGCTTACAGCACTTTGATTATTCATAAACTTCATTATTATAGTTGTTCAAAAATCACTATTAAATTATTAATTTTAAGCTTTTCCTTCAAAATTTTTCCATTCGCTGATGTTTAAATTTCCAGATTTGTCAAATCACTCATTTTGTCGTTTGTAACATCTTTGAAATTGGACACCTTAAGTTTCCATTGTTTGATAAAACGTTTAAACTTTTTGTCTTCGCCTAAATAGGTTAGACGGCGATTACTTTCGGAAGATTTATACTCCCAGTTACTCGCGGATGGGCCCCTACATCATAGGGATAATCACGGGGTACATACTATATAGGTGCAATTGTAAATGCAGGATAAATAAGGTAAGAGCATAGGCCTGCTTAACCCCGCCAAAAAAATGACAAATAATAATATTTCATTTAGGAAGCCACCACAGATAACAACAAGAGCTGTCCATAAGACAACACGCTCGACTTTTCTAAGTTGCTTAGACGCTATTTTCTAAGTATAAAGTGGACATAACTCAAAATATAGTGGAGCCAGGGTCATGGACCCTGGTAGTAAGGTAGAGGGTGTGATGGTGAATAAGTATTCCAAGTTTGGGTTTAATCCCTTTGATAGTATGGAAGTCATTGATGTTTGAAAAAAAAACTTTATCCTTTGTTGCAACGCCGACGCCAACGCCGACGCCGACGCCCGGGTGACAGTATAAGTTCTCATTTTCTTCGAAAAGTCGAGCTAAAATGGTGTTGACAAAAAAATTATCTGCAATATGCAATAAGAAATATTCAGAAAAATTTAAAAAAAATGTTGGTAGGTTAACCATTTTATTCTTTTGTTTGACTGTTTTTGGAAATTTTATCAATAGGAACGTCATAAATCCCCGCTGTTTAAGAAAGGCTCGTAGGCCTATGTGATCTTGACCATACAGATGGATTTTACAATTAAAATTAATCCTTAGGAAATGAGTCTGCCTCAATTTTCTAGGCTATTCTGTGTCTAACTTTATTCATGACATAAAAACAATTTTAGAGTTTTTTGTTGTCCAAATAAAAACCGATTTATTACGAGCTATTGTCCACCCAAATTAACCCGAGACAACTTAATTTTCGTGTGCAAAGTCCGTTAGTTGAGCGTCTTAACAAAACATTGCCGAAGTGGGGTCATTACATATGTAGATGTCCCGGGTTAATCTTGCTGGACAATACCAAGTTTAAAAATCGAGGGCATAGTACAGAGATTTTATTAGATCACCTGAGCACAAAGTGCTCAAGGTGAGCTATTGTGGTCACTTTTTGTCCGACGTCCGTCTGTCTGTCTGTCTGTCTGTCTGTCTGTCTGTCCGTCCGTCCGTCCGTCCGTCCGTCCACAATTTCGTGTTTACACTCTAGCATCTACAAATACAGGCCAATCTTGACCAAACTTGGTCAAAACATGTATGGCCATAAGATCTTGAATGAGTTCGATTATGGGTCAGATCGAACTGGAAAGTCAGGAGTTATCTGCCCTTGAATGCTAAAAATACCTAGTTTTGACATTGTTTACACTCTAGTATCTACAATTATAAATCAATCAAGACAAATCTTGGACATAACGTTGCAGACCATAATATCTTGGATGAGTTCGATTTTCAGTCTGATCTGACCTGAAAGACAAGAGTTATGTGCCCTTGAATTCAAGAAAATAGCCATTTTCGGCTGTTTTCGACCTTGTTTACACTCTAGAATCTACAATTATTCATCAATCAGGACAAAACTTGGACACAATGTTGGGGACCACGAGATCTCGGACGAGTTTGATTTTCAGTCTGATCTGATCAGAAAGTTGAGAGTTACTTGCCCTTGAATTTGACAAAATTGTCATTTTTGGCTGTTTTCGACCTTGTTTACACTCTAGAATCTACAATTATTAATAAATCAAGCCAAAACTTGCACACAATATTGGGGATCATAAGATCTGGGATGAGTTTGATTTTCATGTCTTATCTGATCAGAAAGTCGAGAGTTATGAGCCCTTGAATTTGACAAAATTGCTGCTTTTGACTGTTTTCGACCTTATTTACACTCTAGAATCTACAATTTTTGACCAATCAAGACAAATCTTGTACACAAGGTTGGAGACCGTAAGATCTCAAATGAGTTTGATTTTCAGTCTGATCTGCTCAGAAATATGAGAGTAATGTGCCCTTGAATATGATAAAATTGCTGTTTTCAACTGTTTTTGACATTGTTTACACTCTAGAAACTACAATCATTTATCAATTAAGACAAAACTTGAAAACAATGTTTGAGACCATAAGATCTTGGATAAGTTTGATTTTCAGTCCGATCTGATAAAAAAGCCGAGAGTTATGTGCCCTGGAATTTGACAAAATTGCTGTTTTCGACCTTGTTTACACTCTAGAATCTACAATTATTGACCAATCAAGACAAATCTTGGACACAATGTTGGGTATCATAAGATCTCGGATGAGTTTGTTTTTCAGCCTAATTTGACTAGAAAGTAGAGAGTTATGTATCCTTGAATGTGATCAGAATTGCCATTTTCGGCTGTTCTCGACCTTGTTTATACTCTAGAATCTACAATTATTGATCAATCAAGACTAAACTTGGACACAATGTTGGGGATCACAATATCTTGGATGAGTTTGTTTTTCAGTCTGATCCGATTAAAAAGTCGAGAGTTATGTGCCCTTGAATTTGACAAAATTGCTGTTTTAGGCTGTTTTCGACCTTGTTTATACTCCAGAATCTACAATTATTTATCAAACAAGACAAATCTTGGACAATGTTGGGCACCATAAGATCGTGGATGAGTTCGATTTTCACAACGTTATTGACCATAAGTTCGTTTTCAGTCTTAAAGTCATAAATATTTATTGAATTGAACAAAAGTGTTGCTCATATCATTTTGGTTCAGGTGAGCGATATAGGACCATCATGGTCCTCTTGTTTATACTTAAACCGTGTCTTTTTTTTTTTTTTTTTTTTCGTATTTTTTACACGCCGTGTAATAGTGGATTCCATGAGATATGAGTCGTAAGAAAGGTAATTACTAAATATAAACCGTTTGTAAACATTGAACACTGCCATTACTTTGAGTGACGTATGATATGACGCAGTTATACATCACTTACCTTAAACGAAGGACAAGAGTTTACATATGATTCTAGTTTAAAAAACAACGTTTTGGTTCGATTCTATACAACTGGATTCTTTATAGAGAGATAGTAGTTTGTTTTTGGCTATTTGACACATGTTGTAGATTTTTCATACTTAAACAACAGAGGGAAATACTTAGTAGTTTTGCGGCAAAGAAACGACAGTGGAAATGATTTTGCAGCAAATTTCAAAGGCCGGTGGGTAGAGAGTAGAGCCCGATTTAAATGTACGAAAATGATTGTTGATATAGATAGGATCAGTGTACAATATAAGTGATAAAATATTGAGACAATAGGAGAAAATGCTGGTATTTTTTTTATTTTTGTCTGGATGTGTTTTTCTCACAATTTCTGTACGGGATGTCATAAGCGGGTCTTGTTTTGGTACAGGGATACGCTAACATGAAGATGTTATTTCGTCTGCATGTTTCAGGTGACAAATCTAGCCGGCTGGTTTGTGTCTATAGGTTTGACAGCTGTTATTGTATATTCCCGACATGCTGAAACAGAAGCGGATCTGTTTTCAAGACTTGGATCAGCCGTGTTTCAGTCTGTACATAGAACAGTGTGGGCAGTAGCGGTTTGCTGGATCATATTTGCCTGTGCCACGGGAAATGGAGGTATATCGCTGCTTTTCAACAATTAGAAAGCCCTGAAGGGCTTGAGTCGCTCCACAGACCTGGATTTCTAGTAATATCAAATCCAAGTATTGACTGAATTTTTCAATACTTATAGTTCTTAGGACAAAACAAAGTAAAAAGCAGCAATCATGTTGTCATCTTTTATAGCAAAAAGATAGTAAATGGTTGACTAATACTTCGGCGATGTTAGAGTGATAATAAAGTTGAAAACTGTAACTTTGCCAAATTCAAGGGCACATAATACAGTACGGGAGTTTACAATAAAGCTGAAAATTAAACGTATGCAATATCTTATGGTCACCATCATTCTGTCCAAATTTTGTCTACATTAGTAAATATTCGTAACCGAAAGAGTGAAAAAGTGTTGAAGACTGAAATTTTGTCAGTTTCAATGGCACATAACTCAGATTGTAACAGTGTAGTCATGCTGCAAATAAAACATAAGCAAGCTCTTTTTGTCAACAAGATTCAATCCAAGTATCATCTTGATTGCTTAAAATAAAAATTTTATGGTTGTTGGAGTGAAAATAAAGCCGAAAATGGCAATTTTGTAAAATTCAAGGGCACGAAACTCATGAAGTAAGATTCCGATCATGGAAGGCCTTTGTACCGCTGGGTCGTCTTGGTTTATTAACCGACATTTTATTGGTATCATTTTAGGTTGGATAAATAAATGTATTAACCGACATTTTATTGATATCATTTTAGGTTAGAAAAATAAGTTACTATCATAGACGGCCTTTTTAACGCTGGGTCGTCTTGATTTATTTACCCATATTTTACTGATATCATTTTAGGTTGGATAAATGAGTTACTATCGTGGAAGGCCTTTGTGCCGTTTGGTCGTCTCGGTTTGGTGACCTATCTGATACATCCGATGGTTATTTATGCTTTTACCACGAGCCGAATGGTACTCACATACTATTCTACATATGAACTGGTAAGAATAATTACCCCCCCCCCCCCCTCCCTTCAAAACAAGAGTCCCTGGTTTTGACGTCTGTGATAGAAAATGGCTAGAAGAAACAGTGGGAAAAAAGAAGGACCTGCTGATCACCAATGATTTTTATTTCGACTAAATATTCTGATCAAAAGCTCTAAGCCGCCACTGACAAAAACGGCCATAATATTTTATCATATTATAATATATCTATTAAAATTTACACTAGTGTATGAAGTTGCAAATACATTTCACAATGATTGTCATGACAATTTATTAGATCTAGTACGATTTATTAATAATTATATTTTTTTTTGTTGTTGTTGTGTCTGTGTTGACATTTTTGTAAGTACAAAGCTCTGAAAGCGCAAAATGCACCTTGAGATAAAAGACATTGTGACTGAAATTATTATGGTGGTGCAATTTGAGAGCTGTGGCAGACGACAAATATTATGATAATAAGGATATGATTAGTGTGAAACATAGCTAATAAAATATTGAGACAAAAGGAGAAAATGCTGATTATCAGCATTTTTGTGTTCCCCAAGCCTCTTCTATAAAAACAAACAGGTCTTGCTTGAAAATAAGTTAATCACAGTATCACAGAAAATTAGCTACGACAATTGCTATGAAGATTTTAAAAGCTTCTCGAGTGCATCATGTATAACCACGTTTAGCTGCTTATTTCTCAACGTTTTCTCTGCTTAGGCATTTATATAGATTTGTATTCCGACATAATAGTCCGTCTGATGAAATCAAATAAGGGGGCTATTTAAGGAGTTCGCTGCACCCCCCTAGGTACCAAGGTTGTTATATACCATTTTAAAGCTTTAAATATGCTGGATACGACCCACGATGTTGTCAAGTTGTAAACCTGTGCAGCTCCCGTGTAAAGACACAAATATGTGGGTGGGGTAAGACAACACATAAATTATTTGAAATGCATTTGTCAAATAGAAATCGTCTTTAACCCAATAACTTAGGAATGTACTCTTTCCAATTCATAAAACCGCAATCAAATAAACCAGAGGCGATATACAAAAGACATTTCAATCAATTTTACGCAGAAATAATGCTCATATATCTCGTCAATTTGCATATGGTGGGTGGGATAATTTATGCACAGTAAAATACTTAGCCACACAAACAAATAATCACATTATTGTTCCATGAAACGTTTGTACAACCGTTTTTAAATTGAATACAACTTATTCAGGTCTTGGTAAAACATCTCTTCCCAATATTTTAACAGATTTAAACAAGACACAGTTCTAGGCTTCTCTTGAAAATGCCCCCTCTTTCCCTGTTTCTTATAACATAGTCCGTCTAATTCTTTGAAATAAGAGGACTTTTTAAGGACATCGTTTCACCCCTAAGCATCGATGTACCAATGTTGTTATATACCATTTTAAATCTTGAAATGTGATGGATACGATGCACGATGTTGTCAAGTTGTAAACCTACGCGGGTCCTGTGTGAACACACAAATATGTGGGTGGGGTAAGATAACATATAAATTACTTGAAATACAATTTTCAAATAGAAATCGTCTTAAACCCAATCACGTAGTAATGTACTCATTCGAATTCATCAAATTACTCTGGAGTAAACCATAAGAGATGCACAAAACACATTTCAATCAATTATACGCAGAAATAATGCTCAGACATCTCGTCAATTTGTATGTGGTGGATGAGGTGTTTTATTAACAGTAATATACTTAGCCACACAAACAAATATTCGCATTGATGTTCTTTGAAACGTCTGTATATCCGTTTACAGATGAAATACAACTTATTTGGAATTTAGTAAAACACCTTCACTCTATATCTTGACACATACATACAAGACACAGTTCTAGACTACACTTGAAAATGACCCCCCCCCCCTATATCCTACAACATAGTCCATTAGATGAAATCACACAAGGGGTTATTGAAGGAATTGCTGCATCCGACCCCGTACCAATGTTGTTATATACATGTACCATTTAAAGCTTGAAATGTGCTGGATACGATGCACGATGTTGTCATGTTGTGAACCTGCGCAGGTCCAGTGTAAACACACAAATATGTGGGTGGGGTAAGAAATGCATTTTTCAAATATAAATCGTCTTAGACCCACTCTTTTTGAAGGTTCTTAATCGAATGCATGCCGTTATGATTGAAATTACCAGATGTGACATAGAGAATACATTTAAATTGATTATACGCAGTTTATACGCAGAAATAATTCCAGGTACATGTAGTTAGTCAATTTGCATATTGTTGCTAGATTATTATTATACACAGTAGAAAACGTACTAGCCACACAAACAAATACTCGTTTTATTGTTTCTTGAAACGTTTGTACAACCGTGTAGATTAAATAAATAAATAAATATTAAATAGATTAAATACAACTTATTTGGACATTGGTACAACATATTTACCCAATTTAATAGATATAAACAAAACATAGATCTAGGCTGCTCTCAAATGTCCCCTCTTTCCCTGTAGCTTACAATAATCTCTGCTTTAACCATTCATAGTCAGATAGTAAAACTCATTTGTATGGATCACAATCCTTGCAAGAGCATCAACTGAAAATATTTTAGCATTCTTTGATATATTAGATATATTGATTGGTGAATCCAAAAGATTTCACTGTGATATCACTGGACAACACACTAATAATATGATAGCGTCCAAGATGGCGACCAACAATAGATATACACATAGAATAGATACATAGAACATTCATTTTGATTCTGACTTGATCTGGAAAATGAATACAAATAATTTTGAGGACAGTAAAGATTCACACAAAGATAAATATTTAAACTTTAAATAATGGTTAATAAGAGTGACGTAATTAATTTCTGAATGAGCCTTTGGGAGTAAAATACCTCCATGGGCTTAGCAAAAAATCTCTTTTGGAGAATCGTTTTGTTAAGTTCATGTTTCCACTCTCTCAAATTATTCTGTAAATTTCTTGATCTTTATCTATCTTTTATAAATTTACTAAAAAGGGGGCACAATTCAGCTATTGTGATCAAATGGGCCTTCTATACCCGTATCGAAAATGTTGCAATTTAACTCTTTTAATTTTGCACTTTCAAATAAATCAGACCATTATATCATGAGTTTACTGTCCTCGAAAAATTTCTAAGATGCATTTTTTTACCAAATCTCGGATAAACCTACACATGCTACAATGTGTTTAACTTCTATTACAAAATCTTTAAAAAAATCAATTGGTGATACAGCTGACCGAATGCAGTCATTTCATTGATTCTTTCGTCACTTATTTAGGGAAGATTAAACCAAAACGGTCCTTAAAAGAGAGCTCTTATCTGATTGTACGGATCGATATAACGTTTCGCATGTTTTTTATTTCGTCTGTTGATACAAAAGATTAGTAGCTATTTTCTATAGGGGACGAAATGGTGTGAGTAAGCTGGGTCTTTGATGATGGTTTTGAACAATCTTTAACAAAATTGGCTAGACGGTGTTGATCATACGACCTAGGGCATATACAAGTAAGGGATGTTTTGTTATATTGTAACTCAATGTAAGCATACACCGCCATTGTGGTCTCTCGTCATTAATTTTGTATGATATAATGTGGGATGTATATAAAAAACTCATTTGATTTGGAATTCTGGAGGACGGGAATTCAACACTATAAAAATGCAAAACTTGATAACGCTAGGTTACTGATTTGTCACAAAGTTGATGGTGATTTGGGCATTGCTCATAGATTTTAATTCCATTGGGGTTTTTTTTTATATATGTATAGTTTGTCTTTATTTTTCTTCATTTCTATACTTATATATAGTATTCTATGTCTATTTCAATTATATTTTTAAGTTGTTTTCTCCATCTATCCATATGAAACAATTACATTATACTTTTGGCTCCTCTTTTTAATTTTGTCATTAACATTTTGCTACACCAATCTTGCGTACCACAACTAGTTTGCCCTAGTTTTTAACGACATAATTGTTTAACAAACCTTTATTATTTGATGCAAGATCTTTATAATAAAAGTCTTCTTTTTAAGCTTTCCATGGACATTCACACTGAATTCCAGTGATGCTGATAATTATGTCTCGTCGAAATTAGGATTCGCAATTTAAAAAAAACTGGCTTTAACAAGTATCATAGTGACAGCCGTAGTTTTAGTTGAAAAGTTTTGAAGGCTAATTGATCAGATTATATAGAATAATATACTTTTATAATTCCCCATCTTATTGTGAAAAGTGTATCTATCATAGAAATATTATAATGATTATATTGTAAAGGTTATTCTATAACGCAATGGCTCTCGTAATAATCTCGTTAAGCCATGCGTTCAAAATATAGTTTTGTAAACTAATAACCATCACATTTCATCTTTTCCATCGAATTTGGATTATTACTTTGGATATATTTTTTTCTGGAAGTTTAGGTCCGAATCGGATAAATAAATCCCAATACACCTCCCACTCAATTAATGAATATATCGTTTTCTCATTAACGACAACGTATAAATTCTTATAATATATACAACCTTGATAAGCATTATTATATCCATATTATTTAAGACGTATTCTCATTTTGTGCCATTAGGTACCAGTCTCGAATTGACTTCGTTTGAATTAGCAAAACTGATGTTTCAGACTTCATTTTACCACACAATTTACAAATATAAACAAATTCTAAAAACATGTTACAATCAGTTTAATGTGTTAAAATATATTAAAATGTGTTTTGTATATATCTGTTAGGATATAGGGTGACGGTGTTTAACTAAGATCCAAATAAGTTGTATTGAATCTGTAAACGGTTGTACAAAGTTTTCACAGACAAAAAATGCGATTATTTGTTTGTGTGGCTAAGTATTTAATTGTTTATAAAACAGCCCATCCACCATAAGCAAATCGACTCAGCTTATAAACAATTGAAACGTATTCTGTATATCCAATCTGGTTAATTTGATAATAATTTTATGAATTTGAATGAGCACAATCCTATGGTTGGGTTAAGGAAAAGTATCATTTGGCAAATGTATTTCAAGTAATGTATTACCCCACCCACATATGTGTTTATTTACACGGTACCTGCACAGGTTTACAACTTGACAACATCGTGCATCGTATCCGGCATATATCAAGCTTTAAAATGGTATATAACAACCTTGGTACATCATGGGTAAGGGGTGCAGATAATTCCCTAAATAGTGCCCTTATTTAATATCATCTGACGGACTATATTGCAAGATACAGGGAAACAGGAGGCATTTTAAAGATCGGCATAGATCTGTTTCTTGTTTATATCTGTTAAGATATTGGGTGAAGATGTTTTGCTAAGATCCAAGTTAGTTGTGTTTAATCTATAAATGGTTGTGCGAACGTTTCACGGAACAATAATGTGATTATTTGTTTGTGTGGCTAAGTATTTTACTGTGCATAAATTTCCCCACCCACCATATGCAAATTTACGAGATATATGAGCATTATTTCTGCGTGAAATTGATTGAAATGTCTTTTGTATATCGCCTCTGGTTTATTTGATTGCGGTTTTATGAATTGGAAAGAGTACATTCCTAAGTTATTGTGTTTTTACTGTGCTTAAATTACCCCTCCCACCATATGCAAATTGACGAAATATATGAGCATTATTTCTGCGTATCATTGATTAAAATGTGTTTTGTATATCTCTTCTGGTTCATTAGATAGTAATTTGATGAATTCGAATGAGTACATTACTACGCGATTAGGTTCAAGACGATTTCTTTTTTAGATTTGTATTTCAAATAATTTATATGTTATCTTACCCCACCCACATATTTGTGTATTTACATAGGACCCGCGTAGGTTTACAACTTGACAACATCGTGCATCGTATCCAGCACATTTCAAGCTTAAAAATGGTATATAAAAACATTGGTACATCGATGCTTAGGGGTGAAACGATGTCCTTAAAAAGCCCTCTTATTTCAAAGAATTAGACGGATTATGTTGTAAGAAACAGGGAAAGAGGGGGCATTTTCAAGAGAAGCCTAGAACTG
The DNA here is from genome assembly GCA_963680895.1 of Fragum sueziense. Lineage (NCBI taxonomy): Eukaryota > Metazoa > Mollusca > Bivalvia > Cardiida > Cardiidae > Fragum > Fragum sueziense. The sequence continues at coordinate 50,357,122 of OY804596.1, forward strand.
TGTCTTGTTTAAATCTGTTAAAATATTGGGTAGAGATGTTTTACCAAGACCTGAATAAGTTGTATTCAATTTAAAAACGGTTGTGCAAACGTTTCATGGAACAATAATGTGATTATTTGTTTGTGTGGCTAAGTAGCCTATTTTACTGTGCATAAATTATCCCACCCACCATATGCAAATTGACGAGATATATGAGCATTATTTCTGCGTAAAATTAATTGAAATGTGTTTTGTGCATCTCTTATGGTTCACTCCAGAGTAATTTGATGAATTCGAATGAGTACATTACTACGTGATTGGGTTTAAGACGATTTCTATTTGAAAATTGTATTTCAAGTAATTTATATGTTATCTTACCCCACCCACATATTTGTGTGTTCACACAGGACCCGCGTAGATTTACAACTTGACAACATCGTGCATCGTATCCATCACATTTCAAGATTTAAAATGGTATATAACAACATTGGTACATCGATGCTTAGGGGTGAAACGATGTCCTTAAAAAGCCCTCTTATTTCAAAGAATTAGACGGACTATGTTATAAGAAACAGGGAAAGAGGGGCATTTTCAAGAGAAGCATGGAACTGTGTCTTGTTTAAATCTGTTAAAATATTGGGTAGAGATGTTTTACCAAGACCTGAATAAGTTGTATTCAATCTAAAAACGGTTGTACAAACGTTTCATGGAACAATAATGTGATTATTTGTTTGTGTGGCTAAGTATTTTACTGTGCATAAATTTCCCCACCCACCATATGCAAATTGACGAGATATATGAGCATTATTTCTGCGTGAAATTGATTGAAATGTCTTTTGTATATCGCCTCTGGTTTATTTGATTGCGGTTTTATGAATTGGAAAGAGTACATTCCTTAGTTATTGGGTTAAAGACGATTTCTATTTGACAAATGCATTTCAAATAATTTATGTGTTGTCTTACCCCACCCACATATTTGTGTCTTTACACGGGGGCTGCACAGGTTTACAACTTGACAACATCGTGGGTCGTATCCAGCATATTTCAAGCTTTAAAATGGTATACAACAACCTTGGTACCTAGGGGGGGTGCAGCGAAATTATTTTTTACCTGGGTCATCAGACGGACTATAACCTTTTTCTTATCATTAGGGATGTAACTGAAAGAACTTGTAGGGGAAACAGCCAAGTTACTGAAACAATGTACATTTATATGACGTACTAAATGGGTAAAAAGTCTATATAGAGCGTGCACGCATAAAATATACGCGTCGACGCATATATTTTCAACTGCTCGCGTAAATTTTATGCGCCGACGCGTATATTTTATGCGAACAGGAGTAAAAAATGTGAAACCGAGGCTGGCCAATGGGAGAGGCGGTTAGAAACCTATCCCTTTAAACCATAAAATTGATGGATGAAACGAAAGGTTGATTGGTTAATAGATAAAATACGCGTCTTTACGCGAGCAGTTGAAACTTTACGCGTCGACGCATAAATTTTCAACTGCTCGCGTAAAATTTATGCGTCGACGCGCAAATATACGCGTCGACGCGTAAAAGTTACCCGTCGACGCGTATATTTTATGCGTGCACGCTCTAAATAGACTTTTGTTCCATTTGGTACGTCATACATTTATTCGTGCTTTTCTCCATATCGACCCCTTACAGCATAAAGGTGCTATGTGCACTTTTGGTCAATTTTCACTTTTTTGCATAAATCGAATCTTTAACATCATATCTTACTGTGAAAAAAATTTGGGAACTGTAGTTTATCAATAAATATATGAAATACTCAGATCATTTAAGTGCTATGTGCGTATAGCCTAAAAGTTTCGTGCATAAAGGTGCTATGTTCATTCATTTTCTGCATAAAGGGGCTATTTGGCAAATAGCACCTTTATGCATTACTAAAAATGGCCTATTCTTGTAGATAACCATAAGTATTTTCTTTCACATAGCACCCTAGTTAGATAAATAAACACATAATTGGTCGAAATAACCTACTGTGCGGGAAAAATGCCGCATTTTAGCATTTCTTGATTAAATGTACACACACTTACGTAGTTTATCGTAATGAAGAGCGACTGTGGCTTATTTCATGAATGATTTCAACAGAAACATATGAAATATTTAAATGTATAAGTACTTAACATTACTACCTTGTAATCAATATCAGTCTTCCTTTCCTTTCATTGCAGTAAAAACGTGCAAATAGAACGAATCGCATGGGCAAAGGCAAGTGTTTAAATAACAGACCCATAGGAAGCAATTCAATATTAGGTGGGCTAAAGCCCCAGTGGACTGGTTGAATATTGGGGGCTAAATTGGATTTTCACTGATTTTTCAGTGTAAAATAAAGAAAATTTGGCAATTTTTCGCCAACTTTTTTTTTTTTTTTTTTTTTTTGGGGGGGGGGGGGGGGGGGGGAGGGACAATTTTTAGAGAGGAACAATCTCTCCCTGTTCCCACGGGCCTGAATAATATGATTTTGCAATATACATGTATGTATATGTTTCACTATATAATTTTGAAAAGTAAAATAGTATTATGATATGAAATATAATTATTATGACAAAGTAACATGACTCCGTTAAGTCATACGTGTCAAAAAAAGAATTCTGATACAGATCCAAAGCCTATTTTTTTATATTTTTATATCGTTTTCTTTGCATAATCACGAAGGGATGTCTGACTAGTCAGATGGTACTACTAACCTTGTGATTTACGAAACAAATGTTAGCAGCGGGATCCCAATTCTATTCATTAAACGCAGAAAAAGATTGTGAAGATGAATCAATTGCAGTTTTGTCATACGTGTCAAAAAATAGCAAGCATGGTAGAAAAGGAGGGGACACTATATACAAAGAAACTGTTAAAATCTAGAGGAAGTGCCAGGCCAAGGTTTATCAGACACTTGATATGAAACCGAGTCTGATAGGGATTAATATGGACCAACGAATATGAAAACATTGTCATAATAATAATTGTGAAAAATGTTTCTGAATTTCTAAGTTGTGTAGAAAATTCGAAAGATACACAAAAGTTTCCTTCCGGGTGTACTTTCATTTTTTTATGTTCAAAATCATTGGTTTGTCGAATTAAGGGAATAAGTATGAAAAAAACGAAAAGCAGGTAACTAGAATTTATTATTTCTTGAACGCAAAAATGATCTATGTGACCATTGTTTCATGGCAATCGCGAAAATCATTTCTGCATAAAGGTGCTATGTGGCAAATAGCACTTTTATGCTTTAAAAATCGTCTTGATATTCCTGGAAAAAATTATGCATAAAGGTGCTATTTGCCACATAGCACCTTTATGTACGAAATAATTTTAAATTTTGTGCATGCATGAAGGTGCTATGTGACAAATGGGCAGATAACTGCTTAATACCTTGACATTTTAATGTGTGAAAGATATAATTTATTTAAGCATTCATCGATACACATTGTATAAGTGTTAATTGTTTAAATATATTAGATATCTGACCTGTAGAACTTTAAACCCGTTTTTCTCGAAAACTTGAAAAATGCACATAGCCCCTTTATGCTGTAAGGGGACGATATGAGGCTTCAAAAAGTGCCACAGTGGGGGAAAAGGTCAATACGTAATTTAATTGTCAGTGATGAGTCGTTTATTGTTTAATTATTTTTGTTTCTTTTTTCCAGATATATCGGTTTCTGTTTGTCATAACATTTTCGTATGGCTTGGCTTTTATTGTGTCCATGGCGTTCGAGGCTCCAGTCATGGGTTTAGAAAAGCTACTCTGGGCGAAACTGAGAAAGAAGTAAACTAGCAAGAATCATTAAACAGTTGCAGATAATAGGGAGTGTATAATTACTTTTCAAACTGCAATATTTCATCTATCCTTCATCAAACCCTATGTTGTGAGTACCCATTGGAATCGTCTCGAAACGAGTAAGGGGAGAAATTACTCATTACGACAAATCCTCTCCTTCGTCTACTTTATATTTCAGACTTACATGGTACCTCCTTAACTTTGAAAAACCTGTCGTAAATGAAGAAATCGCTTGTGACAAGCAATTTGTTTATTTCCTACCATATATTTTCTTACATGAACAAAAATGTAAAATTTAATTTACTTAATTAAAATGTTCGTCTTCAGCAACTTTGAATAGGCCTATGGATGAGTCTGAAACTTTGCCGTCTTGCAGTTCTAATTTTACATTATTGAAGTCTTAACCCATTACCAAACAACAAAATTTTAGCATAGGTGTTGCAGACGACACTTACCATTGAACAAAATTTAACATTTTTGGTCTTTCTTGGCAGAAAATATTGTGGGAAATGAAGAAATTGCTGGTCACAAGCAATTTCTTCATTTTCCATAATGTTTTCCAATGCCTTTATTTTGTTTGGCGTCGAAAAAGCGTCAATGTGTGGGAAAGGGTTAACTTTTATTTCTTGGAAAATGTTTCGGTGTGTCTGATTTCTAGACTACTTCTTTACTACAGGTCGACACTTTTTTTTTGCGAAGCTGAAGGCACTTTCCATGGACTAAGACTAAATAATAAAGACTAATGCTAATATTTTATCGTGTTTCGATTCTCAAAAATTTGAAAACTGGCGCCAAAAGAAATTTTGAAATAACTTCCTCATTTCTATTTATACCGAACTAAAGTGAAAACGCCATACCTGAATGGCTTGTCATATTTCTTCTAAATAAAACAAGTAAAAAAATGAAAGTTCTTCTGATTGTTCATTGACTTTATTATCCCACAATACACAATCCCCACATAACTGTGATTTTGCAGAGATGACATAAGATCAAAGAAATTTATACAGCACTTTTTCGTGTTCACCAATGGTCGGAAATTAAAGAGTTAAAACGTTTTTTATGAAGACTTTTCAATTTGTTGTTCCACCATCTTTTAATCCACGCATATTCTACATCTAGTGCTTCATCGTATTTTCATTTCCACAAATTTAAGAGCTTTCTGCATGCCTGTCCACGAATCCCAAATAATCCCGTCCCATCTTGCAATATCACTTGTATGACTGTATTTTCCCGTCAGAATGGACGAGAAACACGAGTTAAACCACCATCCGGCCGAGTAAAACTCCGCACAACTGCTCGTAATAGATTTGTCGTTGTCCGAATCTGACGTCGAAAATTTCATACCATTATGTTTATATACTTTTTTGCTTGCTTCCATCAAGGAATCTCCTGCCGTTCCCTTGTAACCGGACACAGTTAGTTTGTACTTGTCCGCCTCAGAGCCTATCTCAAATACCTCGTACACGGCAAATACTTTATTACCATCAAAATCTTCCATATCAATGCGCAGCTCCATTGGTTTGGATTTAGTCAACTTGTGAATAAAGTCGTTGCCGATCCAAAATTCCCCAGCCATGTTTCCAAAACCGTTCTTATAGTCACCCCAACTCCTATCAAAGTCCACTGATCCGTCCTGACGTCGCATAATGACGATCCAGTCTCCATCGTCTGTATCGGCGTCACAATATACGAGTTTTTCTGATCCGAGAGGTTCGAAATATACTTCATGTACTCCGCTACTTGGGACCTTTTCACAAGACTGGTGAAGAGTTGTTTCGGTTGTTGTTAGTTTATTTTCATCAGTAATGTCCTCCACTAATGCAGTTGTCTCGGCCACTATAGCACTTCCGTCTCCATCGACTTTTTCCATGTTATCACCGTCTTTCAGTGTGTCATTAACGTGTTCCATGGAAGACGTTAACACTTTCAAGTCCTTAGACATTTCAGAAATGGTCGCTTCAGCATCATCTAGACGTTTTTGTAACACGCGATTCAAACGTTTTTCAGATTCAAATGCTTTAATAAGAGCGTGATATGTTGCAACATAAGTATCCGTGTCCGAGTCTCTTCCACGGTTAAGGGCACTTTTATCAAGCGCATGTTCGTTGGCATCGTGGCTGTCCTTTTCCTCAATTCCCTGGGACTTCAATTGTAATTTCGCCTTAATGTCATCAACACTTTTGTACAAGTTGGATATATCAATATTTATGTAACTCATGTCTCCTCTAATCTCTGTTTTAAACTTGTTGAGTTGATCAATAAATCTCCTAGCTGAAGTACTGTTTGAAGCAAAAGATAACTCCAAACAAACAATTAGAATGGTAAAAATCAAAGCCACCTTCACAATTCTGCCTTCCATCTTGAATATCAGAGCAGTGAATGTCTGGGGCTAACGGAATTTGTGTATAATGAGCTGGGACATGGAAAAGGCGCACCGACGGTATTTGAGACCAAATGTTTCCAGTTAAGCATTCATTCAAATACAATATATCATTATTTCTAATGCTCTGTATATAAGATTATCTGGATGTACAGAAAGAATATTTAGGAATTTTATTAGAGTCAGCGCAAATTGGTTTAGATCCATGTTGGTCAAAGTTGCCATGGTGGCCATTTTCCAGGCCCGTAGGAAGCAATTTCATATTGGGGGGGGGGGGCTAAAGTCCTTGTCCTGAATATTGGGGGGGGGGTGCTAATTTGGATTTTCCCAAAATTTTCAGTGTAAAATTAAGAAAATTCGGCATTTTTGGCCAAATTTGGGGGGCTTAGCCCCCCCCCCCCTCCCTATTCCTACGGGCCTGTTTTCTCATATCCCAGCTCAAACGCTTTCTAGGAAATGTTGTTAACGGATATTATCTACTTGAAACATCTGGTTGTAAAATAAACATGCGGTGTTATTCATTTCTTACATTTTGATAAGACAATCTAGGCACCAACTTTTTCGCAAAACACGACTTGAATGGTCCAATTAGGAAGCTGTTACAATCGACAAAGGTACCATTGAAAGAAGAGGAGATTTAGTGCTGGTCCAATATTCATTGTAGCCCAGAGTGAAGGAAAAGAAAAAACTATTGACTATCACTAGCACTTTCCATTTGCCTTAATGTTTTCTTTGCAATAGCTTATCAGCATTTTCTTCTTTTGTCTCAATGTTTTCCCAAGCCTTTTCTATAAGGGACGTCAAAATCCATGTCTTGTTTGGGAATGGGTTAATGTCATTTATCACAAGGGTATTGAAAAAAACATCGAAAGAACAGAAGAAAGTATTGAATTCCAGCCTTTCTTCATCTTTTTCACAATTACTTTAATGCTATGTCATAACTATATAACCATCATATTTAGATACTTTCATCCTTCATCACACATTGACACATTTTGACGCTCTAGAAGAAAGGAGCTTTGGTAACATTGTGGGAAATGAAGAAATTGCTTTCCTTGTGACAAGCATTTTTTTTTTTCACTTCCCACATTCAAACCAAACATTCTTAACACACACACACACACGCACGGGCGCGCACACACACTTCAAATTGTCGTCTTCATCATCTTTGAATTTGGACCAGTCTAAAATTTTGCTGGGATATTTATTTTATATCCCCTGATATTCAGCAAAAATAGGTTTATAAATTTGAATTTGTCTGATTTTTCATAGACCAAGCTTGAAAAGCCCGTTGGAAACACCCCGTCCCCTGCTAGAGAAGACTTGATCAGTGCTTGCAGCCCGGATATTCGGTTGGGGTTGAAATTATGCAGTTACAAAAATTATGTTGGTTAAAAAAATTATGTTGGTTAAACCTGTCAACAATGTCACACTCGCTTTATTCTGATATATTTATTTAGTAGGCCAATATCGGGGCTCGAAAAAAGGACATGATGTGCGTAACTGTAGCACTGTAACTGACATATTTTCAAGTAACAGTTACGCACATCATCGTAATTTTTGAAAGCTTTACAGCTTTCATACTAACCTAAAAAAGCAAATTTTGATTCAAATTCCATTTCTTATAAACAAACATCGTATTGAGGAAGAAAACTGAACGAATAACACGTCCTGTTATATAAATAAAGTTTGAGAATTATTCCCCTAATTTTGAAGTCGCCATATTTGATGTGCGTAACTGCAGTTACGAACATCAGGTTATACCCCGTGATTATATGGGAAATGTTTTGGTGTGTCTGATTTCTACTTCTTTGCTACAGATCGACAATATTTTGTGCAGCTGAATCTGTTTTCCTTGGACTGAGACTAATATTTTTACGGAATCGTGTTTCCTTTTCGACTTAATCTTTGGGTAGTCTCTTAGAGTCAGTTTCATTTGAATATTTCCCAAATGCAAAAATATTAAGGCAGTCCAAGTGTAAAGCTGTTGTAGATAACAAAATTAATGTAAAACAAAAATCAGGATATTTAAACACCATATAACATGGAAAATATTGATTGAATGGGAAAATGCTAGTTATCAGCATTCTTCGTCTTTTCGCTCAAGACTTTCCAAATTCTTCTCCATTAGAGTTGTCAAAACTAAGTCTTGTTTAGGAGAGGGTGAATGCGTGACGCACGGTCTTTTGCAGGACTGGGTAGTCTCCGTCTCATTTATATTTTGCATCAATTCCTGCGTTTACAACTAGTTAGTCCAATATCCAAAATTGAAGCTAGAAAAATCAACTCGTTTACCCAAATGGTTAAAGTAATTAAGATAAAAAAGATACATACATTTAACCATCAAAGGACAATAATTAGAAAAATAACACCTTTTAAATAATTAATGCATTCTTTTATTCCGATGGGATCATTTGGATTGTATTGCTCTAGAGGTGATAAGAAAATGCGATCATACCCTGTCAATAGTAATATCAAAGACTGCTGTTTGGTATCTGTGGTCTAGTAGTAGAGCATTGGTTTCACGATCAAAGATTTAAAGAGTTTGATCCCCAAAGCAGACATTTATCTTAGACATTTCATTGTCCCTACTTTCGGTGCAAGTACTGATGTAGAAACACCTTAGAACGACGAAAAAGGTTACATGACATAGCCACCCCTACTCTCGATTAATCCCAGAATTGCTAGAAAAGAAGAACAAATCATTGATGGAGTTTAAATAAATCTGAAATGTTTCATATCTACAAAGGAGAATCAAAATAAATCCTATATAGCTGAAACACGATGGATAATCACTCGATACAATATTTTCAGAAAATCTTCAATTATTTTGTAATTACTGGACCGATTTGAATTCGGTTTGAAGCAGAGAAGGTAGACAGACGTCGCGCATTAGATGAACATGTTGGGTTTTTGAAAAATCAACTTATACAAATGTTTTTGAAGATAAACCAAAATGTTGGTTTATCTTCAATAACTTTTTCATCAGTTGATTTTTTTAAAAATCCACTTCGTCCAGGTTATTCCGAACATTTTCCACATTCTCTGCTTTAAACCGAATTCAAATTGGTCTAACATTGACAAAGTTATTGAAGATTATCGGAAATTCTAAGTCACGTGATTATACACCGTGTGAAAGGAAACAATAAAATACATGAAGCCCGAAGAACCCGGTATCGGTGCAATTTCTCCATTTTCCACAATGTTTTCTACCCATAACGACATAAAATCTAAAATGTCCTTCATTTGAAATTGTCGTCTGTGAAAAATTTACTTTGGAACAGACAAAAATATTGCCGTCAAATTGAGCTAAAGGAGGAAAATCAAAATGAAACCAATAGCGGAAAGGAAACAATAAAATACGTGAATCCCAAAGAACACGGTGTCGATGCTGTTAGCCGCTTCAACCCAAGTCACTTTCACTTTTAAAATCTCCTCTTCTATAGACTGAGTACTAGTCATTCTTTTTATTTTATGATTTTCCAAATCACCATTACGTACATGTCCATTACTCTCTTCATTATCACTCGAGTTTTCCATTCTGGATTTTAATATTTTCGCTTTTATTAGGTTCTTTCTCCACCTACAGGTTCTTGCCCACTTCTGTAGAGCTTCAGGGATCTCTCTGTCCTCATCAAAGTCAGCAACACGACATAGAATAACACTCAACACGGTGGATAATCCAGACACAATGATACTAGCCGTTATTAAAGCAGAGAATATGGATATGTTGGCCGAGTTTTGTGGCAGTTCTTCTGTTACAACCGCCTGCCAGAACACGAACGCCAACAGAACGGTCACGGCGTACGATACCCTCTCTCCGGAATTCAGCGGTACTATATGTATAAACGCGTCCGCCGTGCCCAGAATAAGCAGCGGGACGGACTTGTGTAATATTGTAAAGCTAGGCTGTCTCTTAAATACGAATGTAAACTCCATACCGGCTGTTTGAAGACCATGATTTAATCTGGATTTTTCTTTAGCATATGCATCAATGACCTCCCATTCACCGTGTGCCCGGACTAACGTAATCTGTACATGGTCAGCGATGGGCACCAACGTCATCTCGTTAGCCGGGTGATACACTGACAATAATTCGAAACTACAGACATGTTCATCTACCGGATAGTACCTCATGTCAAGGTCACAGAATGTGATGTAATGTTTAGCAATAGCCTGTATAACATAACCATCTTTAAGGAGAGTTATAGACACCAGTTCTGATTCGTCGCCTATAGCATCTAGTTGAGCGATGCCCGGTGTCCAGATATCAGTGACCTTGACCGGGAGACTAGGAATGCCCTTGAACTGTGTGGTGTTCCAGTGTAGGTTTTCATCACGCCATGTTGTGGTTACATATCCCATGGTCTCCAGTCTACCATTCGTCATGTCGAAATCCACAACTGTGAGGATGGTTAAAGACACGCCCACCTAAAAAAAGATTTTAATCTAAATCTGGGAAAAGGGTGAATAATTATGTCATATTGGAAAACCGAGTTTATAGATAGGCCTGTCTAAAACGTAATCTAAAATGGACAAAATCTACTAACAACTAACTTACAGTTAAATTGCTGCTAGTCATAAGTAAGCTATTGAAAACTATATGGATCTGGATCAGACTGTGCGTATCTGGATCCACGTTGTTTTCAAATGCCACAGTGGACCCCTTTCTATATCTCAGTTCATTAATAAACAAAATGTGGTATGATTAACTCATTACCAAACAATTTTGATACAAACCACTATATACTTTAATTAATTCTTACATGTTTTTGGTATTTCATAGAAGAATGTGAATGTCACTTTAAGATTGATCCAAATTAAAATCCGCTGCTGACAGGATAGTTTATAACAAAATAATAATGATAAGAAATCCAAAGCTTCTTAGTGGCAGTAAAAATCATCAAGAAGATGAAAACACAGAAAATGAAAGAGAAATAGGAGACAATATACGGACAGACAGTCGCACATGTATACAAACAAACAGAAAATGGATAGAGAAAACACAGACGCAGACAGACACACATACGAGATTCGTGCCGAGAAAAACAGCATACATGTTTAAACAGACGGCAGATTGATAAAGGCAGAAATAGAGACACAGATAAAAATGCAGACACAAAGACATTAACCCATTACCACACAGTGACTCTTTTTGACTCCCCACAAAATAATGGCTTTGGAAAGCATCGTGGAAAATGAAGAAATTGCTTGTGACAAGCAATTTCTTCATTTACCACAATGTTTTCTACATAAAAATACCAAAAAAATTCAAAATTTCATTCACTTCAAATTGTCGTCTGCATCATCTTTGATTTTGGACTAGTCTAAAAAGTTGCCGTTTGGTAATTGGTTAATAGACAATAATAGACAGGTAGGCACTCGAACAGACACAGACAGGGAGACAGATAGAACAAAATGATATTAAAGTGACACATGACATCTATAAACATTCTTACCTGGATCGGTCGAGTCTGGTTTAATATTGGTCGAACCGTTGGGTTATGTCCATTATTAAATAGATAATCCTGTAAACGTCCAACGTCATTGAACGAATGTGTACGGACGGACGTCAAAATGCCGACAAAATACATACAACACAATCGCCGTCTCATGATTTTTGTTCTATAATATATCACCAGACTAAACAAAATACTCGATAATCCTAAATGTGAAATCTACCGTGAATCGTTGACGTTTTAAATGGATAATTGACTATTTAAACCCTTTCCCAAATAACACGATTTAACGGCCGTCCAATAAAAAGCTGCCACAGACAAAAAAAAAAGATTTTTAGATTAAACAAGCATTCTGAAGTATTGCAAAACAATACCAAGTCCCCTACCGGCTTTATATATGTGTTAAGAAAGAGGAAGCCCAAAAAATTTCAAAGTCCAGTTGCTGGCATCCGTATCTTCCTCAAAAATACTGGACGGGAACGAAACTCAACCTTGTTCTGTAACTTATCAATGCGGGTCTACGTACCAAAAATCAGCTCAATAGCTGCAAGCATTAAGAAAAAAAGTCTGGAAAACTGTGATTTCCCAGAAATTTTCTAAGTCCAGCATCCGTATCTTCCCCAAAAATCACTGGAGCAGAACGAAACTCAAACTCGTTATGTATCTCATCAATATGTGTTCATATACCGAAAATCAGCTCAATACCTGCAAGCGTTTAGAAAAAAAGTCTGGAAAACTATAATTTACCAGTAATTTTCTAAGTCCAGCATCCATATCTTCCTCAAAAATCACTGGACCGGAACGAAACTCAAACTTGTTATGTAACTCACCAATGCAGGTCTACATACCAAGAATCAGCTCAATAGCTGCAAGCATTAAGAAAAAAAGTCTGGAAAACTGTGATTTCCCAGAAATTTTCTAAGTCCAGCATCCATATCTTCCCCAAAAATCACTGGACCGAAACGAAACTAAATCTTGTTCTGTAACTCATCAATACGGGTCTACATACCAAAAATCAGCTCAATAGCTGCCAGCATGAAGAAAAAAAGTCTGGAAAACTGTAATTTCCCAGAAATTTTCTAAGTCCAGCATCCATATCTACCCCAAAAATCACTGGACCGGAACGAAACTCAAACTTGTTCTGTAACTCATCAATGCGGGTCTACATACCAAAATTCAGCTCAATAGCTGCCAGCATTAAGAAAAAAAGTCCGGAAAACTGTAATTTCCCAGTAATTTTCTAAGTCCAGCATCCATATCTTCCTCAAAAATCACTGGACCGGAACGAAACTTTAACTTGTTCTGTAACTCATCAATGCGGGTCTACATACCAAAAATCAGCTCAATAGCTATCCCCGTTTAGAAAAAAAGTCCGGAAAACTAATTCACCGGACTGACGGACGGACAGACGGACGGACGGACGGACGGACAGACAGACTGACTGACGGACAGAGTGCAAACCTAAAGTCCCCTTCGGCTTCGCCGGTAGGGGACTAAAAAGCACAGAAAATATTAAGGTAAATGGAAAAAATGTTGATTCATCTTCTGCCTCGATGTTTTTCCAAACTGTTTCTATTGGGGATGCCAGAACAACGTCTTAAGGTTTTTGTTGTTGTTGTTGTTGTTGTTGTTGTTGTTGTTGTTGTTGTTGTTGTTGTTTTGTTTTGTTTTGTTTTGTTTTGTTTTTCTTTCAAAGCAAAACCCGTATTGTGCGTACTCATTCAAATCGGCTCGATGAGTCGGTTCAAATGAGTATACTCAACAAATGTTTTGATGAAACATGAATGACTGCAATAGCCAGCATTTAGAAATGCAATCGAATTTTAAACCAATACCGACATTCAATATTGAATGCAATTTGAAAAGTCACTGACTGACGTTAACAGTTAAACCAATCCTGACTTTAAAAGTATTGATATCTGATCCATGGGCGGATCTAGAGGGGGTTGGGGGGGGATTCGACGGACCTATATGAAATATACAGAGAAATCAAATTTTGACGAAATTCAAATTTGTGAGTCTTCTTCCCTTTGTTAGCGCTGTTAGATCTAACTTTTTCAATCACGACTAACATTCACTTATAAATTGAGCTATATAACGCATGTAGAGTTGTCATTTGGGCTTGGACCCCCCCCCCCCTTGGAAAAAAAGGCTTGGACCCCACTGGAAAAAAATCTGGATCCGCCCTTGTGGTCGCACAATTTTCATTTACAACAGGGTCTCACAAAAGAATGTAACATTGCCATACTCTCTGTAAATGTAGGTCAATGCATTTCCACCCATTTTGGATGTGATTTGAGCAAATGAATCAAACTTGCAAGAGCTCAGTACCTTTCAACTCACATAACATTTTCTCACTGCATAGAAAGCCAGAATGGGCTATCCTAAATAGTACAACTTCTCTGATAATGGATAAAAGGATTTTTTACTGAAACATGAGTTATTGGGTATTCACGCGTCATCACGTAAATTTTATAAATGCACGCTTATATTTACGTACACACCCGTATATTTTACGCGCATATGCGTAAATTCACGCATCCATGTCAGGCGCGTAGGAACAGGGGTCTAGGGAAGACTAAGCCCCCCTCCTAACTGCTAACCGTAAATTCCATATTTTCCTTATTTTACACTGAAAATGTAGGGAAAATCCAATATATCCCCTCCAATATTAAGACACTGGCCCGGAAAGGGCTACCCCCCCCCCCCCCCAAAAAAAAAAAATACCATTGCGATTAACGACAATAAAGCCAGGTCTTGTTTGGAAAACGATTAGGCTACATAAAAAGGGGACAGGGAATAAGTACACGGGGAGAACCTGTCTGGTTAAAATCTGACCACGGTTTCTCGAAAAAAAAAACTCTTAAGTACGTTCTCATGCTCAAATCTGAACACCGTGCTCAAATCGCACGAAATCTTCGTGAACTTCAATCGAATACCCTTCAACGTTGGAGAGTATCCCTTTGAAGTTGAGCACGTTTTCATGAGAATATACTTAAGTTATTCTTTTTTTTTCGAGAAACCGGGGTCAGGTGTTAACTTACAGTAGGGTAAGGTGGGACAAAATGCCCAAAGATGTTTTTTGCCATTATCTTTGGAACGAATAGCGATTGAAATTGCAAACTAAGACAGATGAGTGTAGATTGATTATCCTATTGAAACGAAACGTGCTATTTCGAAATTATACGATAGGCTATATGTATGAAATCAGATAAATCAACAAATAGTAATACCCTCCATTTGAACTTGAAATTATACGAATGGATGGCTGTCGGTAAAAATACTGTAAATTATAAATATCATTTTTTACGACTGACTTGAATTGATTGTGTTGATCACAACAATAACTTGTGTCATAGGCGCAGATAGTGGATTTTTTAATAATTTATTTGCAAAAATGTGGTACTTATTGTACTTTGTTTGCTCACTTCCGGTCGTCCATTCCTACACGTTTGATGACGTCAAACAGTTACGTGAACAACTGTTCCATGGCCATGATGCGGCGATCCGGCCTGTCTTGAACCAGAGTAATCCAATACAGGTATGTCGTTTTTTCCGTTTTTCAAATTCATTAACCTTAACTGTATTCATAGTAAACCATCAATTTGTTTGATACAAATACATTTCTTGGTCTTTGTTTGTATGTAAATCATTCTGTTACCGAAAATCTTAATCATTTTTCAAAGGAGATGGGGCATTTTGGGCAACCTGACAAATTATGCCCTATATACAATCAAAAAATCATTCACATCCGGAAGTCCCATGACAAAGAACTAGCCTTTAAGATGATCGTATTTTGTTATCATGGTAGGGCTATTTTAGCTTATGCTTTTAAATAGATGATGCAAAACTTGCTAAAATGTCTGACTAACAACGCTATATTTCATTGATTATAATAATATTATTTAACTAATGGATGTACATGTAATTATTTTAATTTGTCTTATAAACGATTTCGGATAGTCTTTTCATGCCAAAATATGGCATCAAAAGTGGGATGGAATGAATAAGAAATACATGTGTCGGTTACATGAGAAATCTATGAATATGTTGTTCAAAGCTCATTAGATTCGCTATCAAAGCATAATGTTCGAATATTTTCAGATAAGTCTCGCCCTTACTTTATTCACCATCGTTGATTTCGACATGACAAACGGTCGACTAGAAACAATGGGATATTACACAGCCACGTGGCAGGACGAGAACCTAATCTGGAACAACACACGATTCAAGGATATTCCCAGTATACCAGTGGAGTCCGACAAAATATGGAGTCCAAACATTGCTCAACTGGACGCCATAGGTGAGTTTGAGAATGAACTGACCGCCATATTACTGCAAAACAACGGATATGCGTTTAAAGCTGTGGCGAGACCGTATATAACGTTTTGTGATTTAGACATGACGCATTACCCAGTGGACGAGCATGTTTGTAGTTTCGAGTTTATTTCTGTAGATCATCCAAACAGAGAAATGACGTTAGTACCATCAGCGTATGACGTTGATACGTCAGGCTTGAGGACACACGGAGAATGGAAACTCACCAACTTTTACGTTAAACAAATATTGCGAAAGAACCAGGGGGTTGAAGCTTCGGCGATGGATTTCTTCTTTGTGTTTAAAAGACAACCTGGTTTTACAATTCTTCACAAATCTTTGCCCCTGATTATACTAGGAATCGGCGACTTGTTCGTTCATATTGTGCCGCTGAATTCTGGAGAACGAATATCATTTTCCGTTACGGTGTTGTTAGCTTTCGTGTTCTGGCAGGCAGTAGTTATTGAGGAACTGCCACAAAATTCCGCCCATATTTCCATATTCTCTGTCCTGATCACAGCCAGCATGCTGATTTCTGGTGTAACGACGGTTTCTAGTGTTATTCTGTGTAGGATTGCATGTTGTGATGGAGAACACAAAATACCGGATACCCTACAAAGACTGGCACTGAAATGTCGATCGAATAAAGATAAAAACAAAGCACATAACTATTTAAAGAAAACTGGTCCTGAATCCAACCACACTACTAACATTCCCAATGGAAAAGCAAGCGCAAATGTAATGGGTGTTTCAGGAAACGGGGATCCCTATCTTGAGAATCATGAACATACTAAGAAACTAAGAAATACAAATACCGCCGAAAATAACGACAATATAGCCTCTATTGGCGATAATTCTGATGTCATCGCTGATGATAGAAACAAGAATCCTGTAACCTGGGTGGAAGTAGCAAATATGATAGACTGCTTCCTGTTCGTGTGTCACGTGATTGTTTTGGTGGGAAAACTAATCGTTCTTGGTATTATATTTTCACCGTAACTTGTAATACAAGAGGACCCTGAGGGCCCTAAATCGCTCACCTGAGTAATGTTTTAATAATGCCAATTAACTTTGCATATGTTACGCATTGTGGTCCCAGAGAAGAATTTGGCCATGTAATTTAGGAGGAGATGTCGTTTACAAAAATTGAGTTTTATGACATTTCCCATTTTCCGATGCCACAGCAACCAGAGTTTTTCATGGATTTCAATTCTTTTAAAAATTTTCATAAGGGGCCACCCAAGGAACATTTCTGCCAAATTTGGTTGATTTTAACCCAGAAGTTAAGGAGGAGATATCGTTTAAAGAAGTTGTTAAGTTTTTGTGAAATTTTCCATTTTCCGATGCCACGGCAACCAGTTTTTCATTGATTTCAATTCTTTTAGCAATTCTTATAAGGGACTACCCAAGGAACATTTCTGCCAAGTTTGGTTGATTTTAACCCAGAGGTTAAGGAGGAGATGTTGTTTAAAGAAGTTAAGTTTTTGTGAAATTTACCATTTTCCGATGCCACAGCAACCAGAGTTTTTCATGGATTTCAATTCTTTTAGCAATATCTATAAGGGACCAACCAAGGAACATTTCTGCCAAGTTTGGTTGATTTTAACCCAGAAGTTAAGGAGGAGATGTCGTTTAAAGAAATAGTTGAATTTTTGTGAAATTCCCCATTTTCCGGTGCCACGGCAACCAGAGTTTTTCATGGATTTCAATTCTTTTAGCAATTTTAATAAGGTACTACCCAAGGTACATTTCTGCCAAGTTTGGTTGATTTTGACCCAGAAGTTAAGGAAAAGATGTCGTTTAAAGAAATTGTTGAGCTTTTGTGAAATTTCCCATTTTCCGATGCCATGACAACCAGAGTTTTTCATGGATTTCAATTCTTTTAGCAATTCTTATAAGGGACCACCCAAGGAACATTTCTGCCAAGTTTGGTTGATTTTGACCCAGAAGTTCAGGAGGAGATGTCATTTAAAGAAATTTTTGAGCTTTTGTGAAATTTCCCATTTTCCGATGCCACGGCAACCAGAATTTTTCATGGATTTCAATTCTTTTAGCAATTTTTATAAAGGACCACCCAAGGAAAATTTCTGCCAAGTTTGGTTGATTTTGACCCAGTAGTTTAGGAGGAGATGTCGTTTAAAGAAATTTTTAAGCTTTTGTGAAATTTCCCATTTTCAGATGCCACGGCAACCAGAGTTTTTCATGGATTTCAATTATTTTAGCAATTTTTATAAAGGACCACCCAAGGAACATTTCTGCCAAGTTTGGTTGATTTTGACCCAGTAGTTTAGGAGGAGATGTCGTTTAAAGAAATTTTTAAGCTTTTGTGAAATTTCCCATTTTCAGATGCCACGGCAACCAGAGTTTTTCATGGATTTCAATTCTTTTAGCAATTTTTAAAAAGGACCACCCAAGGAACATTTCTGCCAAGTTTGGTTGATTTTGACCCAGTAGTTTAGGAAGAGATGTCGTTTAAAGAAATTGTTGAGCTTTTGTGAAATTTCCCATTTTCAGATGCCACGGCAACCAGAGTTTTTCATGGATTTCAATTCTTTTAGCAATTTTTAAAAAGGACCACCCAAGGAACATTTCTGCCAAGTTTGGTTGATTTTGACCCAGTAGTTTAGGAGGAGATGTCGTTTAAAGAAATTTTTGAGCTTTTGTGAAATTTCCCATTTTCAGATGCCACGGCAACCAGAGTTTTTCATGGATTTCAATTATTTTAGCAATTTTTATAAAGGACCACCCAAGGAACATTTCTGCCAAGTTTGGTTGAATTTGACCCAGTAGTTTAGGAGGAGATGTCGTTTAAAGAAATTTTTAAGCTTTTGTGAAATTTCCCATTTTCAGATGCCACGGCAACCAGAGTTTTTCATGGATTTCAATTATTTTAGCAATTTTTATAAAGGACCACCCAAGGAACATTTCTGCCAAGTTTGGTTGATTTTGACCCAGTAGTTTAGGAGGAGATGTCGTTTAAAGAAATTGTTGACGCCGTGACGGACAGACGGACAGACGGACAGACGGACAGACGGACGCCGGACATTGATAGATCACAATACCTCACCTTAGCACTTCGTGCTCAGGTGAGCTAAAAATACAAGCTAATTGTGTCAAAACTAGAGAGTCTATGGTTCATCGGTATGTAAAGTAGGCCTATGTGATGTAGAGTTTTAATAAAATATGAGCAAGTTATTCTTTAGAACTGGTTCTAATTGTACAATGGTGAAACAGGTTTCAGTTTAAAACTAATAGAACAAATCAGAGAAATTTAAATACGAAAATACATTTCACTCTGACTATTTTTATATCGATTGGTGGAGGGGGAGTTAATGATCACTAGATTACGCTTCGTGTATGCATACTTGCGCTTAATGGGAATTTCAGAGAAAATTCATGCTAATGTTGATCGAGGACTTGAATATCCGCCAAGGACAACATATTTATTTGTTTTATCTTAAAGTGTGTAATAACAACACAACATAAAACAAGTAAGTTCCAATGCCATGGTCAGCTTCCATGTTGGGCTGTCATTACCCTCTTTGCTACATGACAAATAAATACATTGTATGTTTTTAAAATATTTGTTTGTTTATTTGTCTATAGTAATGATATTCAAGACAACAAAATGTCGGTTTTTTTTAAAAACCCTCTTAACCAAAGCTGGTTTAAAGCTGCAGTTATGATGGATTGGAAGAAACGCGGCGATTTAACCCTTTCCCAAACGACAAAATTTTGGAATGATCCGATTTGAAAGCTGCTAAGACGTCAAAATTGATGTTGTTGAGATAGATTTTGGGATACAAAATAGCATGGAAAACATTGAGGTTATCAGCATTTTCTTCTTTTGTTTCAATGTTTTCCCAAGCCTCTTCCAATGGTGACGTCAAAACCAGGTCTTGTTTGGGAAAGGTTTAATCCGTTTTATATCCGTGGTCATGGATGCTCATTGAAGCCAACAATTATGACATACATATACAATGTAGACTAAGTATTTTTCATATTCACGCTCAAGTAAGCGTATCAAGGAATAATTGAGTTATCAATAAAGAAAAAAATGAAAATAAATACTAATGTTTATTAGTATTTTAGTTTGATGTAGAAGGATATGACTTATATGGTCCTTGTTTGACTTTTAATGTTTTTTTTTATTATTTTTTTCATTTTTGTGTAATACAATTTTCCAACGAAAAAATCTTGATAAAGCAGATGAAATGGCTTATCGTAAGAATTTTCTCTTCGTTATTTTCGTTTTTGCTATAAATATTGCATGCGTTATTGGATATACAAATACGGACGTGGTGCGACTAAGGGAGACGATCCTTGGGAACTATAATCCTAATATACGACCGGTCGTAAATCAAGACAAACCACTGACGGTAAGTATATTGTTTCCCAACGTGTTGAAATTAAGACTGTTTCCTATTTAGAAGCCCCTGTAGACCACATGCCGCTTATAAGGTCGTTAAAAAGAGAATATAATGTAAGTTCTAGCATAGAAATCCCTTGCAGTAAAGGAGAAAATGATGGTTGTGTTTCTTAACTTTTATACTGCATGTAGTTTGGGAGAGTTGAAATGATGGAATAAAATTCTATTTTCTAGCATTTCATGATTGTCTTCTTTTAAGTTTAAAAGCCAGATGATAGCTTTGGAACTAAAACCAGTATATCCCAGGTCCGTAGGAAGCAATTTCATATTGGAGGGGATGTAGCTCCAGTGTCTGAATATTTGGGGGGGGGGGGGCTAATTTGGATTTCCCTAAATTTTCAGTGTAGAAAAAAAGGAAAATTCGGCAATTTTGGCCAACTTTGGGGGTGGAATAGCCCCCCGCCCCCTGTTCCTACGGGCCTGTATCCAATCGGTAGTCAATATCATGTCAATCAAATGATAATCAATTTTAATTTTGATTGTTGATATTTAGAAGGCCTTGGATATTTTACGAAGATATTTTTTTTCACAAATGGTACCCTCTTCGTCACATATCTTTAGGGAACTAACGACGTGTATCATGTTTGTCAAACATGTCTTTACAATTTACATTGTCGTTAGTCCTCATTGTCAATTTGAAAACTCTGCAATGTTGTCGTTTGCGAAATTGCAGTTAGAATTTTTGCTTGTTACAGTCTACCATTTGCTTTATTGTCACCATTTTTATACACATGCAGTTATACCAGCCACAAAGCTTGTTGTTTTGGGGAAAGCGTTTAGTCATCTTTTAAGATTTTTCTTTGGACTAAATTAACACTTATGTATGGTTATTTTCTAGGTCGGACTGTTACTCTCAATGACCAACCTGATCCAGATCGACATGTTGAACGGTCAGTTGGAAGCGGTGGGGTACCTGGGAGGTACATGGCGGGACGAACTTCTAGGCTGGAACGGAACCGAGTTTGACGATATACCTAAACTAGCTCTACAACCAGGCGATATCTGGACTCCAGATATCACACAATTCGACGCGATCGCTGAAGAAGTTGAGAAGGTCTCGATAGTAGTGGAGAAAGATGGTACCGTAGTTTGGATAGTGTTCAGACGATACACGACTTTCTGTTTACTAAACATGCGGTACTACCCCCTAGACGATCATGTATGTAACTTTAAATTTACATCTGCTCAATACACGGACGATGAACTGTTGTTGGTTCCATCTACGAACGAAGTGCTGCTGTCTATGAGAGACCATGGGGAGTGGAAGGTTTCAGGGTCATCTGTCAGTACTTTGACAATGGAGGCTTTGGGTTACCATGTGCAGGGGGTAGTCTTCACGATCAACTTCGCTCGTATGCCTGAGTTTATTTTGCTTCACAAAGCTACTCCGCTGTTCCTCCTCCTGATCAGTAACATATTTGTCCATGTTGTTCCGCTCACTTCGGGAGAAAAGATTTCCTACTCAGTGACTGTGTTGCTCGCCTTCGTATTCTGGCAGGCGCTCGTTACAGAAGATCTCCCACAAAACTCGTCCAAAATCTCCCTGCTGTCGTTTGTCATGACGATCTGCATCGGAAGTTCAACGCTCTCCACGATTCTCAGCGTCATATTTTGTAGACTTATAGAGATCCAGGATCGCCCTGTACCGAGATGTTTAGTCAAACTGGCCGCGTGTTTCAGGTACGGCGCAAGCTCTCGTAAATCAAAACACGCGGTCACCGAACGCGTAAAACCGGGAAAGGAAAACGGCTGCATTGACGATGAAGAAAACGATATTGAAGTGAGCGTTGATACAGTCAATGTTGATAATGAAGTGACGTGGCTTGAAGCAGCCAATGCTCTAGACCGACTTGCCCTCACACTTATGGTGATTCTAACGTTGCTGACGTTAATAGGCTTTATACTCGGTTATGTGATTCGTTAACCTTTTATCGAACAGGCACCTACTTTTATGTCACCAATTAACATAAATTTGTGTAGCAATTAGCCTATTTTTTACTTTTCCTACAGTTGAATATAATAGAATTCATAAATTAGGTTATATGAATAGTGATAGATATTATGAGTATATTGCAGTACGAGCATAAAATTGTATCTTTGAAAATGGTTCAAATGACGTTCAAAGCATATCTTGAATAATACTGTAATATCGTTTAAAAGTATACTGACTGCCATAAGAAACGCTCCATTGAAAATTGTCGTTATTTTCCTTAAGCCTATTACAATATTAGTGAAATGTATATTTTATATAATTACTTTGTCCGACAATTACGTCAAATATAAAAATATGCGTTTCTATTCATAAAAAAATCAATTTCCGGTGACTGATCACGTTTTCTTCGCGCGCTTCGAGTATGTCTACCACGAGATAAAATTGGTCACATTTTACTTTAAGTGGATACATGGATAGGCAATCACGATTTTAATGATTTTCTTATCAAACATCCGTATTGAAGAATACCAAGGCTAAAGTCTGAAAATGGATCTCGTAATATGACCATTTTTAAATGCGAGGGAAGCACAATTAAACGTATTGTGTGTTTCGATTCGGTGTCTTGATCGACGCGTTAGAGCTCCGAAAACGTTTATCGATCGCCACGCTCAAGTAGACCTTGTATAACGCATGTAAAGCAAGATAATTCCTCACGTCAATGTCATGCGCGTTTTAGGGTTTTGACTATTGGATCGACGTTGTGTCGAGTAGTCTGTTTCTATTGTGGCCAAATAAGTGTTTTTATGGTAACTCTTGTTGTTGCAAGTACCGTTTGAAACAGACGCGTTGTTCGGAAAATAGAGCTCGTAAATTAGCCATTTTGAATACTGGGAACTCCAAAACAAGCCGTCGGACGTTTTGACGTCTTGCATTACACAATTAGGCATCTTCGTCGACGAGCTAGAGCTACAAAAACATTTGCCGATCGATCAAAGTCGGATAGACCTCCTGTAGCGCCTGTTATACAAGATTTCTCACGTTAACGTCATACGCATTTCAGGTTTGATACTTTGGGATCGACGTCGCGTTTAAGTATTTGCTAATTGTCGTCGCCAAATAATACGTTTTACGGTACCTATTGTTGTCGCAAGTAAAATTTGAACCCCGCGCTACTGATTTTTAATTGGAAATTCTGATACAGCTCTGTTTAAACGTGCTATTTTTCTAGACTGTAACAATTTGATAATTTCTTTTCCGTCATGTTCTAACAAAAAAATATCAAATTTACAGATGGAAATGAGTTTTTGCAATTTCAAATCAGAAATACTGAGAAAGCGGATATTTAATTGGACAGAGGCGTTTCTTACGGCCATCGGTATTTATAAATTCATATCAACTGTTTCCAGGTCATTATTTTTATCTCTCCCTCGTCCATCACTCCCGCAGAATTCCTGTTTTTGATGTCTGTATTGGAGAAAAGCTTGGCAAACAACGGGATTTGACCCATTACCAGACGGCAAAAATTTAGACTGATCCAAATTCAAAGATGTTGCAGACGACAAATTCATGCGAATGAAATTTAAAAAGTGCTGGTCTTTTTGGGTAGTAAGCATTGTGGTAAATGAAGAAATTGCTTGTCACAAGCAATTTCTTCATTTTCCACAATGTTTTCCAAAGCCTTTATCTTGTGGGGCGTCACAAGGAGTCATCATACAGGAATGGGTTAAGAACAAAATGCTAAAAACCTGGATTTCTCCTATCTCATCATTGTTTTTGTTGTTGTACTTTCATGTCATGACATGCACATTTCTTACATATAGTCACAATTAATAAAGGTCTACTGCATCACATACAATTTACACCAGCTCCAATAGCATACCATATTGTACGGCGCTTGCAGAGCGCAGTACAATAACCTGACCAGGTATTTTTCCCCCAACAAATGAACAAGATATACTGAGCAAAAATGAAAACTTTACACCTACATTGCTTGTCATATTTCTTCTAAATACAACAAGTAAATAAATCAAATGAATGTGCTTCGCATTGTTCAATGACTTGGTTGTGCCAAACACTAAACGTTTTGTTGATATTAATCACAGAGATGAAACACGGATCCTTTAAGTGTGACAGGGGTCCGTTTTTTCAGGTGTACAATTTTAACAGAATTTTACAAAATTTAAACCCTCAAAAATCCGAGCAGAAGAACTCAAACCATATCAGACTTTACGGAATGGTAGTCTGACAAGTTATCAGTCAGAAAATGTAAAGAAGCTTGCATAACATTGTTTGAGCTTTTAAAAAATGATGTTTGAAAAGCAGATTTTTCATTATGTTGCAAAGCTTGAAAATTTTACAATGCAATCTCCATAGGAAATTGAAATCGCTATTGCATGAACATCTGGGAAAAATCCTAGTCGAAAAAAGGGTTCAAAAATCCCCTGTAAAGCCTGCATGATGTTTAAAAAAAATCAATCGAAAACGGTGATAAATTTTTGAATATCAAACATTTTAAATTCCCTATTTGTTTATGTAAAAGGGAGGTAATTCACAAAATTGACAAATTAGACCTTTATTTTAGAGCTTGCTACTAGTGATAAGAAAGATTTTTTGTGTTTTTTTGGCAACCCAGATACGGCAAATTCCGAAAAAATAATGAATCGTTTCCTGCGCATGCGCATATGTGACATTAGATGTAATTAGGTCTAAACGCATTAAGGGCCGTAATTCTGACATTAAAGGACAAAAGACAATGAGATTTCGACAAAACGATTGCTGAAAGCCTGGGAAATAACATCAAAATATATTTCAGGCTTTTTGTTCGATAGTTTTCCAAAAACAAGAAATCTTGAAGTGTAAAGTTTTCATTTTTGTTCAGTATATTTTATCCATGAAGAATCTTTATTTTTTTTTTGTGAAAGCTTTGGGACCTATTCTGAACTTACAATTACATGCATGTGATCATATGCTGATACGCAAAAGAAAGTATGGTGTTGGTGGCCTACAGGAAAATTCTATTCAGTTGTTTAGGCAAAATAATATCATATTAATCATTTTGCATCAAAATTGAAACAAAAGTATTAGCTATATGGTATTTATATCTGACTTAAATTTCGGCAATAAACATACTTTTTTTCTGTAAATAGATCTAGCAGAGAAAGTTAAAAAGTAAAAGTTGCAGACTGGTAGAATTTTGTTTGTTTTTGCCTTTTGTTCCTTTTCTCCGGTAATTTTATATAAACTCAGTTCATGTTGCGCTCTCCACGTCTATGGATTAGTGCAAGTGTTCTAGACCCCAATTATCTGAATAAGGTTATATTACATTACCGGGCACGTATAAAAAACACAAATAAACAAATTGTGTGTTACTTTCACTTTTGGCCTTCTATAATTTAGACGTAAATTCTGATAACTGTCAAATTTAGTGTAAACGAATCTCCTGGTAATACATTTTTGTATATTTTGATATCACCTATGTTGTTATTTTGCCTAATTAAGAATGAAACATTTACCTGTAATCGAAGACACACTTTTGTTTGCGTGTCAGTATATATTTAAGTTGTGTATATTATATTTTTTACTTTTCTATGTCGGTAATCTTTGTAGAGGCAGGAGAAATGTGTCAACGAATAAGAAACACAAGAATGTTAATGTAGTTTACTGGTCTGTAAACTGGTAACGACCCAAAAAGAAAATTGCAACATCAAGAATGCATTCAAGGGATGCTCCAATTTCTCGTTTCCAAGTTATAAACCCCTTTATCGAATTTTCATCTCCACGAACTTGGGGAAATTTTCCCAGCCTAGCCATGACTCCCACACGATACCATAATATCTTTTAAAACTTCCAACATGAATGCTGTATCGTCCATTAAGATTAGATCGGAAGCAGCTGTTAAACCACCAGCCACCTCCAAATTTGCCTGCACAATCTTCAGTGTCAGACAAGTCATTTTCAACATCATGCGTGCTAAACTTCATACCATTATGAATGTACCATTTCTTAGATTTGTCATCAAGAGAATCACCGGCCGTCCCGCTAAATGAACCAATAGATAACCTGTATTGATCATCCTCCGATCCGATCTGAAAATGTCCATATTTAGCAAACGCCATATTTCCATCAAAGTCTACCATATCAATTCGCAGCTCCATTAATTTAGAGTTAGTCAGTTTGTGAATAAAGTCGTTGCCGATCCAGAATTCTCCAGCCACGTTTCCAAAACCGTTCTTATAGTCATCCCAACTCCTATCAAAGTCCACTGATCCGTCTTGGCGTCTCATAATGACGATCCAGCGACCGTCGTCTGTATCGGCGTCACAATATACTGTTTTTGGTAATTCAAGTGACGTCATATAAATGTTATAGACGCCACTGCTCGGCACGTTACAGACGTCTAGAGTGTCTAACGTTGTAATCGGGACAATTAACGTTGAAGTTGACGTCAACGTGGTTGTCCTTGGATTGCTAACCGTAGTGGTAACTTCACTCTTTTCAGACTCCATATCTTCTAAACGTTTCTCGAGGGTAGCGTTGACGTAAGCCATGAATGACGTCATGTTGTTCACAAGGTCTTCGTAAATCCCGTCGATTCTGTTTTCAAACTCTGTTTTCATATCCGAATATCTTCTTTCTAGTAATTCTATCTGGTTTTGTAGTTGACGATTTAACCGTTTCTCAGATGTGAAGGCTTTCAAAATATTGTGGTAATAGTATTTTTCGCCCCCATCGACCAGTGGCACAATGTCATCAATTTTTGCATTATTCTCTCCGTTATTTTCGTTCGCGTTGTTGTCACTGTTCCTGATACAATATTGTGTACACACCTGTATCGAAATGTTCATCTCATGTACATGTTTTGACAGTGTTTCAACATTCCAATTTACGTAATTAAAGTCATCCCTGACCACACGTTTAAAATTGTTTAATTGGTTTATGCAACTGTCCGTACAGTTTACAAATGTGCAGTGGCAACTGAGCAATACTATGAAACAAATAATTGACAAATGGTTGAAGCTATCCATTTTACTTGTAAACACCTTAACAAAACCTGACTTGTTTTTCGAGAAATTCAAGAATAGTGAATTTCAGTCTTGCCAGTTAGATCTAGATAATTGTATCATTCTACGTCTGGGTGATAAGCCTTCAAACGTTGCTAACAAATTTCTTCTAATTTACACAACCTTGAAAATTCCTGGTATGCCTTCACATCATTTGGATTGGCACTCGTGCAAAAATTACATTAACTTTAGAACTACAAAAGTTTGAAAACAAACCCTTACTTTGGCAAATCGAAAAGATAGTTTTATGTATAAACAATGTATCTGATCTATTGTAGCTGGGCAGGTTTAAAAAAAAATGTGACCAAAGTGTGACATTTAAATTTTAAGAATAACAGCTATTTTTACAGAATATCATCCAGATTTCTTAATTAGGATGGCTAAAAACTATTCTAAATGGTTAAGCAGTGTCCAAATTATATTTGAAATTCATGTTCACTAACTTTTAGCTAAAATTGTGTGCACAGTCTTGCAAAATGACAACAAAAAAGCGTTTCACTCCTGACAGCATATATATTGCACAATATGAGAAATTGTAACCCACGAATCACTAAATGGTAGAGTGCAGAATGTCCACAAGGTTGATGGCTTCGTAAAAAAGTTTGAGTGGTAGATTTCTTGCTGAATAGACAAAAATGAGAACACATTTTCAAAAATAAAAGTGTTTCACTCCTGACATAAAATTTAGAGGGTTGTTGTATAAAACAGGCTCCACGTCCTAAACCAGCGAAGATAAGATGAAAAGGTAATTTTAAGATGATGATGCACATGTTGTTTTATGAATTACAATTGCTTATTGCAGTATCTTGTCACTGTCTTTTATTTACCATAGCTTAGAAATCTGGTCAAAGTGTTAAGTGTCACACAAAAAGCGTTTCACTCCTGACATTTTTGACATGTTTAAATGACATATCTTTTTTATTTGTGAAGCAATTTTCTTTAAACTTGGTACCCGGTATAAACACACAATAGCACATCTTTTCAGCTTTGATTGGGTAGAATATGTTTCTCCGTAAAAGCCGAGGCATGTAAAATGTGAACGGTCACATTTTTTTTAAACTTGCCCAGCTGTCAAATGAATTTTCACTATGGAGTCCTTTCCAGAGATTTTATGAAAGAATATCATTAATCCACGATGACATAATCATATTATATAATACATTGAGATAAGCCAAAATGTCCTTTTTCCAAAAAGGCGGGGAAAACATTTGTGGTGAAAACATCCTACAATCGAACACATTGATTCGAGCTGTTTGAGTGTCTGAGATCAGGGGAAAAAATCGGTATTGTTTCAATTTTGAAAACTATTGCGGACGAAAGAAAAGATAATGTCAAAAATAGGAATTGGATCCAATGTAGCAGAGAAAATAATGAGACAAAATGAGAAAATGCTGATCATCAGTATTTTCTTCTTTTGATTCAATGTTTTCCTAATCTTTTATTCATTAGGGATGTCAAAACCAGGTGAGGTGGGTCAAAATAATCAAAACTCCCGTAAAAGCATGAATCTCATTTATTATCCTGATCTAAATCTTTTCACAAACAACCAAATTAGGGTAGGGTAGTCCCATTTGAAAGATGCTGCAGAAGGCAAAATAATTGTTGCTACAGAAAATGTGGAATGAAAGTATGCAATAGTTTAGAAAATATTGAGGCAAAAGAAGAGAGTGCTGATTATCAGCAATTTCTTCTTTTGCCTCAATGTTTTCACAACATCTTCTATTAAGGACGTCAAACCCAAGTCTTGTTTTGGAACTATTTATACTTCATCTTATTCTTTCACAACACAAGAATTTCGTTGTTGTAAATGCAAAACCTTGTATCTTGTTTTTGGAAAATTTCAAAGGGGAAGGAAAAAAGTGTAAAAACTTCCAAACTGGAATGTTTTACTTAAAATTTGGACATATTGTTCAAAAATGATCTGTCATTAATAATGATCAGTAAAATATCTCTAAACTTCCAAGAATTGTCTGTAACTGGGCACACAAGTTTGTACTTTGAAAATCGCAAGGATCGACATACGAGGTTTTGCATTTACACCGACGATTTGTAAGAGATTTGTTTCTTAACTCTTCCCCTCTCAAGCCCTGATTTAAAGCCAAAAGTAGCACAGGCACGGGAAAGTATTGAAGAAAAAGAAAATTCCAATAACCAACATTTACTCCTTTTTCATGCATACTTTCCATACTGTGATGTTCAAGCAATGTGTGTTTCATAATGTTAACACTACTTGGGCCAAAAATGTTATTTAATAATTACCAAATTACATTGTCTCATATCTGGTTTGTTATTAGCAGCGTTTTTATTTTCTAACCAAATACCAGGCAAATACCAGGCAGCAAAATTTTAAACTTGTCCAATTTGAAGACGCTTTCCATTTTGGGTTTAAAAACATTGTGGAAAATGAAGAAATTGCTGTCACAAGCAATTTCTTCGTTTTCCACAATGTTTTCTCAAGAATTTTTCTTGAGGGGCGTTTAAGATGTAACTGTGTTGAAATGGGTTAACACTTTATTGTCAAAGTAGCCATGGTTTACAAATACCATACTGAAGTCCCATGACAATCTTTCTTCAAACTTCACTGTGTCCCCAAAAAATTCCTTAGAAAGACAATTCGCTGCTCACTAGAATCTGTCCTTATTTAGCTTTGAATCCCATAATGACTTGAGTGATAGTATGGAATTTTGCTGGTCACCAGAATCGGTCTTTATTTTTCTTTCCCTTGCCCTCTTGAGAAGACTTTTGCCATGCCTTGACTGAGTTGTTTTACTTTAGAAACCCTGAAAATAAGACATATTGATGTGTGACTATTATTTCAACCATTACCAGACGACGAAAAATACACTGGTCCAAATTCAAAGATGTTGCAGATGATTATTTCAATTGAATATTTTTTGTTGTCCAAATTCGAAGATATTGCAGTGCATAGTTTCAAGTGAATTAAATTTTAAATACTTTTTTTTTTCCTGGGTAGTAATCATTGTGGGAAATAAAGATATTACTAGTCACAAGCAATTTCTTCATTTTCCACAATGACTTTTATCTTGTGGAGCGTCAAGAGGTATAGGTTAATGAAATTTTCAAAATCTTTCTACTTAGAGGTAGAAAACCTTGTAGAAAATGAAAAAAATGCTAATGTGACTAGCAATTTCTTTATTTTACACAAGGTATTCCCTAGCATTTTTCTTGGGGGTGTCAAAAGCTTCCATGTGCAGAAATGGGTTTTAAATTTTTTGACTTTGTAGCAAACAATGTCATGGACACCACAAATGAAACACACCAAATTACAGACATTAGTCTGATGCGGATCCAGGATTTCTATGAAATAGTTTGATACAGATACAACAAGAGCCGTCATAGACGGATTATGCTCCCCGAATAAGTGTTTGTCACAAAATAAAAACTATCATACATTAAGCCCCCTTTTCCCATGACAGCTTTTTTGAACACACACTTTTTATAGAGTATTGTCTAGATCATCCTATTTATTACATAAGTACAAAATATCATTGAATTCTGCCCATTAGATGAAGAGAAATTAGAGAAAAACTAATTTTTACACTAAGGCCCTTTTTTCCATGACGCAGCCTCAAATTAAGAAACAGAGAAAAGGGTGTCTAGGTATTATCCCAGGGAGTTCACATGTGAAGTTTCATTGATTTTGGTCCAAGGGTTGCTGAGATCTGGCTGTGGACGGACGGACGCACAGACGGACGGGGAGCATAAAAAGGGGGGTTCGTTTTCCTAGTATTACGATAATTTGGACTGAATTCTGCATGAAAATGAAATAATCAGGCTTCACAAAGGGGTTTGTTTGAACCCAACCCACCCACCTTTTTCCCCTGGATCTGCCACTGTTAGTGACATAAAAACTTGGCTTGCTAAAAACGACAATTCATCACAAAGCTGGCAACAAAATTCACAGCTATAAACTGAAAAGAATATTTGTGACCCATCACGCTAAAAGGGACCTTATCCGAACTCCAAAAATCGAAATGTTGACAAACTTGTCAGAATCAGCACAGGTCAACCAGATCCTGTATGCAAAAAATGAACATAATAGTAAGATAGGGAAAACATTGCGGATTTAGAAAATTACATAAAAGTGAAAAGTGTCGGCCCTAGTCTGGCTGAGCGGACTGCGCAGACTGACTAGGGTTGATATTTTTCACACTTCCTTTAAGGTCCCTTTTAGCGCAACGGGTCACATATATCATAACCTGAAAACATTTGCGTAAAAGGAAACATTTCTCCTTTTGGTTTTTTTCATGTTTCTTTTATGGAAAAGTATAAAGCCAACTTACTTCTTTGGTTCTTGTTCTTCCATTTGTGCCTCCCTCATTTTTTCTTCTCTCTCAGCTGGAATACAACAAAATTCTCTTAACCCTTTCCCAAATGGCAAAATTTTGGATAGTTCATGTTTGACAGCTGCTTCAGACAACAAAGTTGATGATGATTGCAAAAGATTTACATAAAACATAGCTCAGAAAATATTGAGGCAAAAGGACACAAGAGCCATCACAGACAGATTATGCTCCCCAAATAAGTGTTTGTCACAAAATAAAAACTATCATTCATTAAGCCCCCTTTTCCCATGATGCATTTTTTGTACACACATTATTTATAGAATATGATCTAGAACATCTCATTTATCACGTAAGTACAAAATTTCATTAAATTCTGCCCATTAAATGAAGAGAAATAAGAGATAAACTAATTTTTACATTAAGGCCCTTTTTTTTTTTCCATGATGCAGCCTCAAATTGAGAAACGGAGAAAACCGTCCCTAGGGATTATCCTAGGGAGTTCACATGTAAAGTTTCATTGAATTTGGTCCAAGGGTTGCTGAGATCTGGCTGTGGACGGACGGACACACAGACAGACGGACAGAATTTTTTCGGGGAGCATAAAAATGCTAATAATCAGCATTTTCTTTCTTTGTTTTCATGTTTTCCCAAGTCTATTTCATTAGGGATGTAAAGAGCTGGTGTTGTTTGGGAAAGGGTTAAAAGAAGGCAAAAAACACTGTATTAGACTTGTCCAAATTGAAAGATGTTGCAAACGACAACAAAGGACAAGGGAGATAAATTACATTTTGGAGGGAGTTAAAACCTCAGTTACTTCCCTTTTACTACCAACTAGATAATATGCACAAAAAGTCCAGAATGTCCTCAGAGGAACTGCTTCTACCCAAATCTACATCTGAATTGTCTCATCCAAAACGACAGCAGTAGGGTGGTTTAACTCATTACCACACAGTGACTCTTTTTGACTCC
This sequence comes from Fragum sueziense, assembly GCA_963680895.1. Classification (NCBI taxonomy): domain Eukaryota; kingdom Metazoa; phylum Mollusca; class Bivalvia; order Cardiida; family Cardiidae; genus Fragum; species Fragum sueziense. The sequence continues at coordinate 50,389,755 of OY804596.1, forward strand.
CTACAGGTTTATGGCTTTGGAAAACATTGTGGAAAATGAAGAAATTGCTTGTGACAAGCAATTTCTTCATTTCCCACAATGTTTTCAAAACAAAATGACCAAAAAACTTTAAAAATCATTGATTGGAAATTGTCGTCTGCAATGTCTTTGAATTTGGACCAATCTAAAATTTTGTTGTGTGGTAATAAGTTAAAACTTGCAACCCCCTGTGTGACAATTCCAGCACATCACCAGTAACCAACGCAATAAATCCGCCCTCACAAAATGCCAAGATTGATGCATTATCTTTTTAACCCATTATCAGACCGCAAATTTTGGACTGTTCCAATTTGAAAGGTGTTGCAGACAACAATTTCAGTTGATGAAATTTTAATAATGTTTTCACTTTGGGTTTGAAAACATTGTGGGAAATGAAGAAATTGCTTGTCACAAGCAATTTCTTCATTTCCCATGATGTTTTTCCAAAACCATAATCTTGTGGGACTCAACAAAAGGTGTCACTGTGTGGGTAATGGGTTAATCCTTTCCCAAACAAGACCTGGTTTTGATGTCCCTAATAGAAAAGGCTTGGGAAAACATTGAAAAAAAAGAAGAAACTGCTGGTTATGATAATATTTTCTGCCTCATATTTTACACAAATCATATCTTTGATAACATCCATTTCATCTTTTATTGCACTTTTTGAAGTGGATCACCGTAAAGTTTTGTCGTTTGGGAAAGGGTTAACCAAATTTTAAGTTGCGACAACTGGACCCAGGCTACATACATACCTGCATAGTCCCGCAGCAATTTTTCGTGGGCCAGTTTCTTGATTGTGTGAGTGGGTATCGTGACTTCTAGACGAGATTCGGCAAGTTCTAGAGCCTCTTTGGTTGACAGGCCAACCCATTCTGCTTCTTCAAGCTGCGAAATAGAAAGAGAAACAATATTTGAACATGTTGTTGTCTTACACATTTATATAGCTCATGATAAATGACCTGGTAAAGCATTCCTAGTTATTAGCTAGAGATGCTCTGCCAGGTCATTTATTGTGAGCTATACTAATGCACATTTTATTCCAAAAAAAAAGATTTTTTGAGACTATAAGCCATTACAAGAAAGCAAATTTTAGACTTGTCCGAACTGAAAGATGTTGTTGCCTGCAACAGCTTTCAGCTTGGAGCATAATAAATTTTCATTGTTAATAAATTGTCAAGAATTAACTTTATGGCTTTAAATGCAGCAATATGATTTTTACTAGATAATTTTTATTGTCCAAATTAGGGGTTTGGTTTACAAAGGATCTTATATTATCTCACTAAAGACTATACCTACAGCCCCCAAATAATAGGCATACTACCATAACCCATTCAAAAACAAGCCCTGGTTTTGATGCACCTAATCAATGTGATGAAAAAGCATCAAGAGAAAAGAATAAAATGAATTTTCTTTTCTCACATTTTCCACACTATAACCATTAGCGATAACAGGCAAGTTTTGTACATTTATTATGCCATGTCATAATGTGCAAATCCACATGCTTCTTTGAAAAGCCTCATAACTGCAGCTATATGTGCAGCTTTAAACAAACTGCAGTTATAAGGTTTTTGAACGAAATGCTTTGAATTGAAGCTGAGTTTTATTGTTTGGGAAAGGGTTATCTCACCAAATACAGTATGTATACTTTACAGTCCCCTTAATATGCCCTAAAGAAAGTGTTTTTTACTGCAAAACAATGTCAAAATCTGGTCAGGGGTCATAAATAAATATCTTAATATCAATGTTTGTAAATAAAGGCCTCCAGGCTAAATCTGGACAAGTCTCCAGTCTTGGTGACAGAGTGCAGAAACGTATCGTTGATGTTATTGCAAAACCTCATAACTCCAGCTTGATTAAAGCTGGAGATACAAGGTTTTGCAATATCACTGATGTGATATGTTTCAAAATGGCATTTTTTCAAAACAGTCCCAGTTAAAAAATGCTATGGACAACTGAATTTATGTTACAAAAGTCAGAACTTTAGTTTGTAATTTTTGTTAAAGCATTGAAAACATTGAGGAAATGTCAGCATTTTCTTCTTTTCTCTCAATGTTTACAAAAACTTTGTCTAATACTAATTAATATTAATTTGTGTAAAGCTTTAACACTGAATATTCATTTTTTCATATTTATTTCATAAGCATTAAAGATTTTTTTAAAGTATTCACAAAAACATCATTTTTCATAACCAAGGGGTTTTGTCCACTTTTCAGCTAAGGGCATGGGGGTTTTGTCCAGGTGGGTTTTGTCCTAAGGGGGTTTTGTCCAAGGAGGGGTTTGTCCGTACCTCGATCCATGCATCAATGCTATTGAAAAGGGTTAACCCTTTCCCAAACAAGACCTGGTTTTGACGTCCCTGGTAGAAAAGGCTTGGGAAAACATTGAAACAAAAGAAGAAACTGCTGATAACCAGCAGTTTCTCCTTTTGTCTCAATATTTTCTATACCATATTTTACACAAATTCTATCTTTAATAACATCCATTTTGTCTTTTGTGGCAGTTTTTGAAGTTAACCACTCTAAAATTTTGCCGTTTGGGAAAGGGTTAAACAATGACATTTTGACAACATTTTTAATACCGATACACTTTTGAGATCATTCAGGGAAAAGAGAATAAAAGAAGTTTTTCTGTCTTAACAATTATTATGGCATCTGCAGCTCTCAAATACAGCCTGATAACAATTTTGTCACCTGAGCAAAGGAACCCGTAAACAGTTTCCAAACTAAGACCTGGCTTTGTCATACCTTTTACCAGAAGCTTTGGAAATCATTGAGACACAAATATAAAAGAAGTTGCTGATAACAAGCATTTTCTCATTTTGCCTCCATATCATTTATTCTTTTTTGTTCATAAATTCTATCCGTATTAATATCTTTTTTTTGTAATCTGCAGCTTTCAAATGGACCATTATAATTATAGGATTGTCATCGGGCATGAGATGACCATTTCCCAACTAGGACCTTTTGACATCCCTAATAAAAAACGACTGAGATACATGTAACATCGAGACAAAGGAAGAAAATGCTGATAACCAGCATTTTCTCCTTTTGCCTCAATATGATTTGTGTTTTAGCATACAAATACTTCATCTTAATCAACATCCATTTTGCCGTCTACAGAAGGTTTCAAGTGATAACAGACCGAATCTTTGCTGTTTGGGCAAGGTTTAACCCTTTCCTAAACAAGACATGGTTTTGACGCCCCATTATTATAGACGGTGCTTGGGAATATATTGAGACAAAAGAAGAAAATGCTGGTGACCAGCATTTTCTCCTTTTGCCTCAATATTTTCTGTGCTATGACGGTCGCAAGTTCTATCTTCACCAACATCCATTTTTTCATCTGTAGTGCTCAGCTTATCAATTTGGACAATCCTAGAAAAAAGTCATAAGCCTACATGTTAGGACAAGGGTTAATAAGGGACATCAAATTATGTGACAGCAGTATTGTTTTCAGTCATTATGATAATTTATGACTTACTCCATATTAGGTTGCATTAGTCGAGAAAATTATACCATTTAGGTATTTAATGTATTGATGGTTGGAAATTACAGACTTATTACAGTGAATTAGTGTGGTGAAAAATGGTTTACAGCATCATAAAATTTGGATTAATAAGATATTAAGTTGCTATCATATCTAAGAAATGTAGAAATATTGTGTTACTTTAATTAGAGTGAATTAGTGTAGTGAAAAATGGTTTACAGCATCATAAAATTTGGATTAATAAAATATTAAGTTGCTATGGTAAAGGAAAATTAAGAAAATATTCGACAAAAAAAATAAGGCAATGGATTTACCAAAAACGAAGGATAGAACAAAATGGATTTTTCTGTGAAGAGGAACTTAATGGAAAAGGAAGATTTCCATAATCAGATAACATCAGTCAATAGTTTGTGAAATGAAAAGAAAATTTGAACTTTCAACAGATTTAATTTCACTAAAGTAGGAAATTCATTATTTATGCTAAAGAAATGGATTCTATTTATCATGTGATGTGATATTTACAACTGCCGAAATGAGACTAATTGTCTTTGCCAGGTGGATTACCATAAAACTTTGTGATAAAAGGAAACAATCTGGATAAAGAAATCATACAGACAAAGGTATGGTTTCAATTTTTCTTGATGCTAATAAAAATCTTTCCAAAGGAACACATTTTCTATCAGTCCATTGTGAGACAAAAAGAGAAAATGCTGGTCATCAGCATTTTCTTCTATACACCTTGATGTTTTATAAGCCTTTTCTATTTTTCCTCAGCCAAGCCCAGATAGCTCATTTGGTATTGGTAACATCAGATTCTATCTAGCAAATAGTCCTGGCCCCGGTTTCTCGAAAAAACTTAAGTATATTCTCATGAGTTCATGCTCAACTTCTATTCAATACCAATCAACGTTGATTGTTATTCAATTGAAGTTCACGTGGATTTCGTGCGATTTGAGCACGATGCTCAGATTTGAGCATGAGAAGATACTTAAGTTTTTTCGAGAAACCGGGGCCTGGTTTCAAACCTCTAATATTTGACAAAAGTCATTTATCTCTCACCATTTTAACCCATTCTAACACATTAACGCTTTTTGATGCCTCTCAAGATAAAGGTTTTGGAATACACTGTGGAAAATGAAGAAATTGCTTGTGATAAGCAATTTCCTCATTTACCACAATATTTTCTATCCCAAATGACTAAAAAATGTAAAATTTCTTGACCTGATATTGTTGTCTGCAGCATCTCTGAATTTGGACAAGTCTAAAACTTCGCCATTTTGGTAATGGGTTAAATGTGAATTATCTCAGTGAGACTCAGGTTTGAGGCTCTGCTTGGAAAATGTGGTAGAACTTGTGAAAGAAATGCCAGTCGTGGGTGGATCTAAAGGGGGGAGGGGGGGTGTCAGGGGATCTGGACCCCCCCCCCCCCCTGGCATTGGCTAAAAATCAAATTTATGACTATATAACCTATGTTACATATTTTTACACATTTAAAGTCATTATTTTGGCTTGGACCCTAACACCCCCCCCCACACACACACACCAGAAAAAATCTTTGGGCTTGGACCCCCCTGGAAAAAAATCCTGGATCCGCCCTTGCCAGGAATCTATGGCTAGGTGTTCCATAAACATGATACGACCAAAGTTGTTGAAAATGGTGTTAACCAATGCCTTCAGTCTCAGCCTTTTAACCAAGGGACGTTAAAATCAGGCCTTGTTTGGGAAATTAACCCTTTCCCAAACGGTAAAATTTTAGGGTGATCCACTTCAAAAACTACCACAAAATGGATGTTAATAAAGATTGAATTTGTGTAAATAATGGCATAGAAAATGTTGAGACAAAAGGAGAAACTGCTGGTTATCAGCTGTTTTCTTCTTTTGTTTCAATGTTTTCCCAAGCCTTATTTAATAGGGACGTCAAAACCAGGCCTTGTTTGGTAAATTAAATTGGTCATGTCTGAAATCAAAGAAAGATAATTCTGTCAATTTTCTACTTTGAACTGATATAGATTATCTCCCTTCCATTTCCTATATTCATGAAAATGTTTGACTTCTCTAATCCTTTCCCACATAGTAACGCCTTTTGGTGCCCCACAAAGTAAAGACACAAGAAAACATTGTAGGAAATGAAGAAATTGCCTGTTTCAAGCAATGTCTTAATTTCCCACAATGTTTTTACAAAAAAATGAAACTTTATTCACTTGAAATTATTGTCTGTAACATCTTTGAATTTGGACCCTGGACAGTCTATTTACCCCATCTGGTAATGGGTTAATTAGGGCATATCTGCAGGAAAACATTGACCAGAAACATGCAAATTTAACCCTTTCCCAAACAACAAAATTTTGGACTGTTCCAATTTGAAAGCTGCTGCCGACGACAAAATGGTTGTTTTTCAAGAAGAAAAATGTGTACAAAATACATCAAAAAATATTGAGGCAAAAGAAGAAAATGATGATTGTCAGTATTTTCTTCCTTTACCTTGCAATCTGTGGTTTTAAGCCTGGAACCAAATTGCAGCCTTCTTCAAGAATCAATTTTTATTTTGAGATCATCACAATTAATGTATCCTTAATTTCAATGTGGTAGAACTTGTGAAAGAAATGCCAGTCGTGGGTGGATCTAAAGGGGGGAGGGGGGGTGTCAGGGGATCTGGACCCCCCCCCCCTGGCATTGGCTAAAAATCAAATTTATGACTATATAACCTATGTTACATATTTTTACACATTTAAAGTCATTATTTTGGCTTGGACCCTAACACCCCCCCCCCCCCCCACCCCAACACACCAGAAAAAATCTTTGGGCTTGGACCCCCCAATGTTTTCTCAAGCCTTTTTCAATAGGGACGTCAAAACCAGGTCTTGTTTGGGAAAGGGTTAACCCATTACCACACGGTGACTCTTTTTGACTCCTGTTAAGATAGTGGCTTTGGAAAACATTGTGGAAAATGAAGATATTGCTTGTGACAAGCAATTTCTTCATTTCCCACAATTTTTTCTACCCAAAAAGACCAAAAAATGTAAACTTTCATACAGATGAAAATGTCATCTGTGTAATCTTTGAATTTGGAACAGCCCAAAATTTGTCGTTTGGTAATTGGTTAAGCAAAAGGGAAAGAAATGGCAAAAGCCTATCAGAAAATACTTGTAACAATGATTTTATTTCCCCTGCGAAAAAAGTTCACGAAGTTCATGAACTTTGATGAACTTTTTATGAAATTCATGAAATTGCATGAACTAACATTAAAAGTTCATGAACATTCAGTTTCATTAATTCGAAGTTCGTGAACTTTTTACAAAGTTGATGAACTTTGTTGAAACATTTTATGAACTTCATGAACAAATAAACATGTTCATGAACTTTGAATTTCCTAAATTCATAGTTCATGAACTTTTACAAACATTTTGAAAGTTGTTGAACTTATTATGTTTAGTTCATGAACCTCCATTTGAAGAAACAAAATAGGTCTGCATTTTAATTCCAAAGTTCCTGAAGGAGTCAACCATTTCATCGATAGATAACATAATGTTGGCTACTTAAATCAACAATTATAAAAAGTACCAATTCACAAACTAATAGCCAGGCTGTTTCAACCCTGACAAAGCAGTTTTGCATATATTCAAATTTCAATGATTTTGAAAATGGATGGAGAAATCAATAAGCTGTAGAAAGAACAGTTTAGCTGCTGACTAAATTATCTAAATGATTGCTAAACAACTGACTAAGGTCTATTTCTAGCTAACCTTCTGCTAGCTACTTTTGTGATCATCCAGTGTCTATTAACCAGTGTTTGTGACAAGGAATCTCTGAACCTAAACAGAATTATAATTTGGCTTTGTAATGAATTTCTTCTATCAAATTCATGAAAAGCTTAAAAAGTTCTAGAACTACTGTGAATGTTCATGAACTAGTTCATGAACTAGTTCATGAACTTATCTATAAAGTACATTTAGGTTAAACTTCAAAGTCAAGGTCATAAGGTCAAAGGTCATGGTCTTAAATGAAAAGTCTTAGCATAATATATCCATGTATGAAATGGTACATCTGTTTTTCATATAGTTCACAAGATACAGAATTAACTGGGTGAAATCAGTCCTACCAGTCTAATTTTATTCAAGTTTCCAGTCTATTACATGACATCACTTCCTGTTTATCAGAGAATTGGAGGGAATTTGCTTGTCTGACTTTTTTTTTCAAAAAAAAAATGTTTATTGTCATAATTTACATTCATATATAAGAATAATCGGGAGATAAAGAAGCTCACTGAACAGTTAAACCAAGTAAAGCAACATTGGTGAGTGTTCTTTTGACTAAATTTAACAAATTTAAATGTTCAGTTTTACAATTCCCCACCCACATATTGTGTAGTAAATAACTTTGTTCATGAAATTATGATGAACGTTCATGAAACGCAAAATTTGCCTTTAATGAACTTGCAAGAAGTTCTTGAACTTCAGAAGTTCATGAACTTCAGAAGTTCTTGAATTTTTGTTGGTGAACTTCAGTGGTTCATGAACTTGCTGTTTCATGAACTTGGCTGACTTCCAAAGTTCAAGAACAAAAGTTCAAGAACTTCTTGAAATTCATGAAAGGCAAATTTTGCATTTCATGAACGTTCATCATAATTTCATGAACTTTTTCGCAGGGGCTAGATCCATCATTCATTTGTCCCCAAAATAAATTATATGGTTATCTATGTCATTACAGGGTCTATTAATGCCTTAGACTTGAATCACAAGCAGCAAACTATATATAAGAAATGCAATCAATGATCTATAGATAGAAAATTGCATACCACCAATGTTTTATTTATCTTATTTATTTATGTAATTTTTTTCATCATTTTTTTTTTTTTTTTTTTTTTTTTTTTTTAGCTCACCTGAGCAACATGCTCAAGGTGAGCTTTTGTGATCACCCTGTGTCCGGCGTGCGTCGTGCGTCGTGCGTCGGAAGTCGTCAACAATTTCTTTAAACATCTTCTCCTCCTTAACCACTGGGCCAATCCTAACCAAACTTGGCAGGCATGTTCCCTGGGTGACCCTTTTCAAAACTTGTTTTCAGATTTTTGATTCGTCAAAAAATGTGGGCGTGGCAGGGCGGGGCTTATCAGACTCAGAGAAATTGTAAAATAATTCTTCAAAAATCTTCTTCTCCTTAACCATTGAGTCAATTTCTACCAAAGTTGGCAGAAATGTTCCTTGGGTGACCCTTTTCAAAACTTGTTTTCAAATTTTTGATTCGTCAAAAAATGTGGGCGTGGCAGGGCGGGGCTTATCAGACTTAGAGAAATTGTTAAATAATTCTTCAAAAATCTTCTTCTCCTTAACCATTGAGTCAATGTCTACCAAAGTTGGCAGAAATGTTCCTTGGGTGACCCTTTTCAAAACTTGTTTTCAAATTTTTGATTCGTCAAAAAATGTGGGTGTGGCAGGGCGGGGCTTATCAGACTTAGAGAAATTGTTAAATAATTCTTCAAAAATCTTCTTCTCCTTAACCATTGAGTCGAGTTTTACCAAAATTGGCAGAGATGATCCTTTGGTGACCCTTTTCAAAACTTGTTTTCAAATTTTTGATTTGTCAAAAAATGTGGGCGTGGCAGGGCGGGGCTTATCAGACTTAGAGAAATTATTAAATAATTCTTCAAAAATCTTCTTCTCCTTAACCATCATGTCAATTTTTACCAAAGTTGGCAGAAATGTTCCTTGGGTGACCCTTTTCAAAACTTGTTTTCAAATTTTTGATTCGTCAAAAAATGTGGGCGTGGCAGAGCGGGGCTTATCAGAATTTGAGAAATTGTTAAATAATTCTTTAAAAATCAAATGTTTATCCAATTTGTACCAATATTGGCTGGAATGTTTCTTTAGTGACTGTCTTCACTGTGTGTCGAGAAATTTTTGATTCGTCAAAAAATGAGGGCATGGCAGGGCGGGGCTTATCAGACTTAGAGAAATTGTTACATAATTCTTCAAAAATCTTCTTTTCCTTAACCAATGAGTCAATTTTTACCAAACTTGGCAGAAATGTTCCTTTGGTGACCCTTTGCAAAACTTGTTTTCAAATTTTTGATTCGTCAAAAAATGTGGGCAGGCAGGGCGGGGCTTATCAGACTTAGAGAAATCATGAAAAAAATCTTTAAAAATCAACCATTGATCAAATTTGAAGTAAACTTGGCAGATCTGTTTCTTGAGTGACTGTTTTCAATGTGTGTTCATGAATTTTTTTATTTGTCAAAAAATGTAGGCATGGCAGGGCGGGGCTTATCAGACTTGGAGAAATCATTAAACAATTCTTTGAAAATTTTCTTCTCCTTAACCGTTGGACCAAATTATACCAAATTATTCAGGAATGTTCCTTAAGTACCCCTTTTTATTTTTATTACAAATTTCTGATTCGTAAAAAATGTGGACATGGCAGGGTGGGACTTATTCGACTAGGAGAAATGATAAGAAAAATCAACTGTTGGGCCAATTTGTACCAGGGATGTTGCTTGAGTGACTCTTTGTAACAATAATATTGTTTGTGAATTTTTGATTTGTTAAAAAAAAATGAGTGTGGCAGGGTAGGGCTTATCAGACTTAAAAAAGTCGTACAGAAATTCTCAAAAATCAATTATGGGGCCAATTTAAACCAAGTATAGCAAAATGCTCATTGAGTTACTCTTTTCAAACACTTTGTTGTAAATTTTTGACAGGTTAATAAATGTTGATGAGGCAAGGAGGGGCTTAAAATATTAAGCATATTAATGCTTGTAATGTATCATTCTGATGTTTCAAAATTTAATTGTTAAAGTTAAATCTTGGTTATAAAAATCAAACTAGAACAGCACATGATATTCAATATTTAAGATGTCACTACATGCAATATGATTGAATGCTAATGTGACTTCATTGTATTCATTGGAAATTATGAAACTTTATTAACAATAATTTGATACGACTTATATATTTGTTCACAACAAAATTTATATCATACACAATCAAATACAGGAAGAACTCAGGTGAGCGATATCAGTGCCTTTCAGGCACTCTTGTTTTTTTTTTTTTTTTTGCTTGATATAAATTACAAGCTCCTGCAACATTCTATACAGTAATAAAAGTTGACAGCAAGTGTGTACTACAACAATAAGCTGTCAATCATGTCATAATCACCAATTAATAAATAGTGTTTCTTCGTAACAATAACTTGTTTTGTTTCATAGTAAGACTTTGCTGTCTTCACTAGGGTTTGGGACACATACAGTGCGTGGCCATATTATAGTACGCAACGTCACGTTACGTACGTTGTAAAATCAAGTAACATGTCTTCGTTTCAGGGGTTGTAACAACAAAAACAAGATCTCTTACACTTTCTTACCTTTCAATATTTTGTTATTGATCCTTTTGCCTTCACCACAGCTCTGATTCGTTTGGGGATAGATTCATATAGGGACTTGACAAGTGCGGAATCAATGTTACCCCAAATGTCTTTCACAACACGAATTAGATCGGCCTTGTTTCGGATCTCGTCTAATCGCCTCTCAAGTTCACACTTTATTTTCCGCCATAAATTTTCGATAATGTTAATGTCCGGGGATTGACTTGGCCAGGTTAATGTTGGGATATTGTTGTTTTCTTTCCACGTGTTTGTTTGTTTAGACTGATGCACGGGGCAGTTATCCTCCTGAAGAATCCAGGGCTTTTCAACAAAATACTTGGTAATAACTGGCCATAAATTGTCATCAAGCACTCGAATATAAACAGAGGAGTCAATATTTCCCTCAATTTCGGTCAATGTACCTACACCATTACATGTTATACAACCCCAAAACATCGCCGAGATACCTGCTCTAGGGGAGTGGTCACCATTTTGACCGACACACTCGGGTCTGTATCTTTCATCAGGTTTTCTCCACACATAGACTTTCCTATCTTGGCCTAAAACAATCTTAGTCTCGTCAGAAAATATGATTTTGCACCAATCTTCGGTAACAGTCCAATTTTTCCTTTCTCTGCACCATTTCACATGGGCCGCTCTATTCTTTTGGGAAATCGTCGTAGTTTTGGCAACCTTACATCTCCGATACCCCTCTTCAATCAATCGCCGGCGAACAGTGCGAGAAGATACATTTTTATTTTCTAAATTGTCATTAAAAGCAACAGTTAGATCTGACAAGCTTTGTCTTCGGTTCTTTTTGATGGACCGGAAAAGCGTACGGTCGTCACGTTCGTCTGTTTTTCTCTTCCTTCCAGATCTTTCAATATTTTCCGCGCTTCCCCGCTGCTTATACCGTTTTAATAATTTCTGCACGGTGTTACAGCTTCTGCCTGTTACCTGTGCGATTTTTCGAGAGCTAAATCCGTTTTCACTAAGTTTTACGATAGTTTGTTTTTCTTCAGTTGTCAAGTCGCGACCTCGAGCAGACATATTTTAATGACGTCAGAAATGACATCATATAAAATGACATCACAAAAATTATTGGAAAATCCAGACCGGGGAAGGTCAAGTGTTTGTGTACACAACAAATTTTATGCCAATACGCTTTATGTAGTGTGTTAATTAACCCGAACTAGACGACGCGATTTTTTATTGAAAACTAATTGGTGACGTTGCGTACTTTAATATGGCCACGCACTGTACATTGTATGTGTATTTGAATTGGATCAGTCTTGAAAATCAGAAATCTCTTTTTCTTTCTTAGATTGGTCAAATAATTATTTAAAAACTATGGAATCATCATTGGATAACTTAGAAGGAAACAAAAAGGTCTAGCATTTATAGTTGCAGGGGCGTACCAAGGCATTTTGAAATGTTGAAATTCAAGGAACATAATATGTTGAAGCCAGTGTACTTCAAGACTTTTGCATAGTTACAAATCTCAGTAGATTTTGACAGCAAATGAACTGACTTTGTTATTTAAATCATACTAGACATTAATATAAAGAAGCGTACTAAAAATTAAGCAGACTTGCATCATTATTTGGCGATTGTACTTAGTGATTTTACTATCTTGAAATGCATTCTTGGTACAGCCCATGTGTTGCTTCATTCGAAACTTCACTATATAGGGCAACCAGTATCACACTACTTTTCATGGAAAGCCTCGTAACTGCAGCTTAGAAAGGGCTGCAGTTACGAGGTTTACTATGGAAAGCAACAATTACTTAGGAGTTGTAATAAAAAGTGCCAGGCGACAGCAAATGACTGCATTGCTGGTATGCTAGACAACATTAAAGCAGCATACCAACAATTATCCTGTCACTTTTATATCATTATTTGGTGCTTTTACTTAGTAGTCCTGGTATTAAAATAATCATTAATCATTTTCGCGCAATATAAATGTTATTTCATTACATATTAATGGGACATCATTCGCTGATTAAGTCCTTGTTCAGGAGTTACCACATTATCTGACTTATCAAAGCCTCAGAATAATTATTAGGTGCATGCAGTTGATCGACATAAAATGCTGTTGTCTCGAAGTTAAAGGGGCTTAGATAATCTAATGATCTATACAATTTCATTTTAAAATATCTAAATCAAATGTCTTTACAATGAAACAGTATTTTCAGATGTTATATTCCATTGATAACTTTTTAAGGTCACCTTAAAGTTTCTCCAACATGTGCCCCAGCACAGGAATGAATTGTCAGTACTTTGATAGAATCTAAACTTGACCAAATGTCTGCACCATTCACCCATTCATTATTTCAATTAATGGACTGTGTCCAAGTTTCAAAGAGACGAAGCACCATCTTGAAACATTCCAAATATAGAACCAGTCTGAATTGGGCCATATTTTTTGTGTCACAGTCCATCATCATTACCAGAGTGTTAATGGACTGGTTCTAAAGTTCAAAGAGAATAGCAGCATCTTGACATTCCCATATATAGAACCAGTCTGAATTCGGCCATATTTGTTGAATCAAAGTATTGATTGAAAACATCTGTTATTTTTCCCTTGCAATCTGTGGTTTTAAGCCTGGAACCCAATTGCAGCCTTCTTCAAGATTCAATTTTTATTTTGAGATCATCACAATTAATGTATCCTTAATTTCACTGAATTGCGTTTGCAGATATTATTTTAATATTTTATATTCTTTAATAACAGTTAAATCTTTTGCCAACTTAGTCAAGTTTTAAAAGATTTTCACATAATTATTTACTAGTATAAATTTCTTTTTTTTTTTTTTTTTTAATTTCATGCAAGTCCTAAAACAAATATCAGAATTGATTGTTTCATTTCTGCTAGCCGCAAAGCAAATGCTACCTGTCAAAAATTGCTTGAAAGCACAACTTTAAAATAGCTGCGCAAAAAATTGGGTAAATGATTAAAGCTGATCGTGATAGCTATGTGATCAAAATCAATTGTAATTGAAAAATCGTAATCTCTGAAAAATCTTGGTTACTTGTCCTGCTTAGCGATGCATGTCCATTAACCCATTACCAAACATTGACACCTTTTGACGCCCCTAAGAAAAATGCTTTGGAAAACATTGTGGAAAATGAAGAAATTGCTTGTGACAAGCAATTTCTTCATTTCCCACGATGTTTTGTAAACAAAAACACCTAGAAATGTAAAATTCCAAGCACTTAAAATTGTCGTCTGCAACACCTTTCAAATTGGAACAGTCCAAAATTTTGTCGCTTGGTAATGGGTTAATACAGTTAATTCAATTAAGTGATTCTATGAGAGGATAATCAGATGTGGCTAATTGAGACAAATCTTAATTTGCATCAGATTGTTTTTTGTTGTTGTTAATTTATGCAAAAACAAAAAAGTCAAGACACTGAATGGTTTCAAGTTTTGGGTTACGATTAAACAAGAAAACATTAAATCCTGGCTACTGGTAATTTTAAAATCACTTGTAAAATGGCTTTATGCCTAAAAAAGGAAGAGTTTGAAAAGGCAATTAAAAGTAATGATAAAATTTCTGTCATTTCAATTTCTTCTATCTTATGGAAAAACAGTTAATATGATATGAAATAAGTTCTCTTTAGCATCTAACATTGTTTCAACAATGAGATACATATTTACCATAATTATTCAGTATTTTGTTAAAAGATTAAAAACTTAAAATTAACTTTTCTGATATTAATTTGATCTTTTTAATATCCTATAAGGGAAAAGGTCACTTATACCATCTTCCCAATGTTTTAAAGAGGGTGAAAAGATTTTGCACTTTGACCAAATGGTACATTCAAAAAGTGTTAAATTATATCAACACTTTTCCTAAATTTAACAACAAATTTGTGTGAAATTATAGCCCCCAAACTAATCTAATTTGATGGCCAGTTCTTGTGAAATTATGACTGAAAATAAACCAATTTGACGCCATTTCTGGCAAAGTTGAACAGGTTGTGAACAAGTTATATGAAGGATAGCATCTGTGCCTCTTTAACCCTTTCTCAAACTGCAAAATTAGACAGTTCCAAATTGAACTTGATGTGGAATACAAAATGGATGTGAATAAATAAGGAATTTACATGCATATAAAGCACAGAAAATATTGAATGAAAAGAAAGAAAATGCTGATCATCAGCATTTTCTTCTTTTCCTTCAATATTTTCTGGCCCTCTCTCCTTCATTGTTGTCTAAACTATGTCTTGTTTGGGAAAGGGTTAATTCACACTTTCTCAGAGAATTTGAAATCTGTTAAGACCTTAATACAAATGGTATTGTAAAAAGAAAACCCTCTAAATGGAATATAGAAAATTGTTGAGGAAAATGATGTTTTATGCATTTTCTCCTCATTCCTCAATGTTGCTCAAAATGACAAAAAATGGATGTTAGATAAAGTCATTACTTTCTACAATAAAGCACAGAAAATATTGAGGCAAAGGAGAAAATGCTGTTTATCAGCATTTTCTTCTTATGCATCAATGTTTTCTCAAGCCTTTTCTAGTCTATAGTAGGGACCTCAGAGCCGGAGGGCTTTATCCAGTTGGGAAAGGGATTTATGAAACAGGGTCCAACATTAACTTTTTTGGTTACCAGACAGTCGGGCTAGTTGCTGCCAGATGCTGCTAGCCCTGACCAACTATGCACTGGTCCTGACCAAATATTTGGATAATTGGGAAAAGGTGTAAACAACGATAATCCTTTGATAAGCTAAAAGACAAGTTTTGAATCACAAATGAAGGAAAATTTGAAGGGCCTATGTTCTTGTTGTGTCACATTCCCATGTTTCATTATGGTAATAGTGACTGAGATTTGAAATGAGGCTGACCAGTCGGTCTTTTATCTTGGGGATCTAACTAGCCCTGACCAAGCAGCAGGCAGTAAATGTCTGTCGGGCACAGGTTAATGTTGAACCCTGTGAAAATTAATCTGTACATGTGTATACCATCTTTACTTTACATTGCATTTAAGTTTTGTAAAGGCCTGGTCACATACATGATTTCATGTCCACATCACAGCCAAAAAGGCCAAAAATGGTTAGCCATTCAACTTATATTCTAATGTGATGTAGATATGGATGTGATATTGTATGTGAACCTAGTCCACACAAAATATGCGTGCTATCATTGTTAATAATGCTGGTACTAAATTATCAACAGTGATATTGATACCCAATTATCATGTCTCAGTGGGTGATAATTGGTCATCATCAACATAATATTACCAATTATCATCACTGATTGCTTTTGCGTGAATCACTGAATGACAAGAAAAAGATATCAACAGTTTGGCAACATGTCACAAACAATTTCTTCATTTTCCACAATATTTTCCAGTCTTTTTCTTTTGGAGCATCAAAAGATGTTACTGTGTTGGAATGGATTCAGAATCATTGAAAAATATCGAAACATGTTGGTTCACATGATTCCTTAAGAATTTTTATAACAGATTTATATTAAAGCTCAGTCTGACATTTTGTAATTGGAAAGGGTAAAATTAAAGGCAAACTAAATACATTTTTTGAAAAGGACATTGCTAACAATAAGGCATTTTAAGTAGATTTTAAATGTTATTTATGGCAGCAATATTTCACATTTAGCAGATTATCTGTTCAGATAGGGACCAGTTACATCATACTAAACCCCTAATTAGGGGCTTTTTGTCATTTATACCCCTATATTCTTGAATAACCACACAGACATTTTAAAACTCTTTCACAAACAATACCTGATTTTGATAAATTCAAATGAGGAAGATGTGGAAAACTTTGTCTCTATGTCCTTGGTCAACATAATTAATATGTCAAGTTCGACAAATGTCAAGGGGACATAATTCTGTCTGAAATTCTCATGACAGAATTATTAAAGGCTTGATCTTTTAAAAGAATCAATCAATCAATCCTTTTAAAAAATATCATAGTCCAGCTGTCATTGCAAAGTTCCATAATATACATATTTACAGAATATTGCATCTGGACCAGATATCGTCGGTGTAAATGCAAAACCTAGTATGTCGATCTTGGCGATTTTCAAAGTACAAATTTGTGTGCCCTGGAGTTTAGAAAATTCTCACATGTTTCCTGTTTTGAGATAATTTTGCTTATCAGTATTAATGACACATTATTTGTGAACAATATGTCCAAATTTCAAGTACAACATTTCAGTTTGGGAAAAGTAATAATTACTCTTTTTTCCCTTCCTTTTAAAATTTTCCAAAAACGAGATACGAGGTTTGCATTTACAACAACGATTATATCTATGGGAAAACTCTTATTTGTAGGAAAGTCAAAGATGACAAACACCTAGTTGTCTGTCAGAAATCTGGACCTGTCATCTTGTTAAAGGATTTTTTTTTTTTTTTGGGGGGGGGGGGGGGGACCATATGATACAGATTAATTTGTTAAAGTATAATTGTTAGCAAGGTGATGCAAAGTAAATATTATTACTTTTGTTGCATAACAAATCAAAGGAACAACAAGCCAGTGTTTTATTTTGCATCCCTACTAAGACCAATTGCCAACAAATACAATAGGCTTAGAGAAAATTACATCACTGATACTTCCTGTGCTTTGATCCTGGCTTAATATTTTGTGGGACTGAAACTTTGTTTTGTGGGACTGAGTCAGAATTTTCTTCTTTTCCTTCAATGTTTTCTTGCCACTTTCCTTTAGGGATGGCAAAACCTGGCCCTAGTTTCTCTAAAATACTAAAGTACGTTCTCATGCTCAAATCTGAGCACCATGCTCAAATCGAACGAAATCCAAGTGAACTTCAATCGAATACCCTTCAATGTTGGAGAGTACGAGGGGTGTTCGAGAAGTTTCGGGACGAGTGGCATATCTTTTTTGCTATTGCGTTAAATTGGGCAAAAATTTGTCCAGTTCAATATGCATGTACTATTTATAAGGCCACCGAAGAAATTTTGCATACATATACTATTTACGAAATTATGGCTTCTAAGGCAACGTCATGTCAGCGTCGGCGGAACATTTACGCGGCATCATGCGAATCCTAATTAAATCGTGCTTGTTTGCCACTGGAATAGTGACGGTTAGAACGTCAAAAGTGTACAATAATGTGCATGAACGTCTCCCGCAATTGCTTTACGACGTCATACGACGTCAGCTAACGTTATTTCCGGCTTTTAAATATAAACAAGCTGTAATCACATCTAAAACCATGAATAAAACATTAGAACAACTTCATCCTCCACCACGATAACGCCCCTTCCCATACCTCCGTAATTACCAAGACAACACTTACGCAGATGAATATCGAGACACTCCAACACCCGCCATACTCATCCGACCTCGCACCATGCGATTTCTACCTCTTCCCCACCATGAAATCGGAGATGCGTGGAAAAAGATTCGACGACGTCCATGACCTTCCAGTTGTTGTCCGCGAGGTGATACGCAAACATCCAGCTGGGGACTTCCGAAAATGTTTCAAAACGTGGGGTGTTAAATGGGAAAAGTGCATCAAACACTCAGGGGATTATTTTGAGAAAATGGTAACAGAAATTAGACATGAGTACTATGTTTAACCAAAAGAAACTAAATCGAAATTGTTTAATTTCTTCTGTAAAAACCTGCGTGCTCCGCTCAGCCTGACATGACGTAACCATAGTTACGCTGAAATTTTGGTGGTTATTGCTATTATCAAAATTACATTTTTATTCAATGCATCATGTGTAAGTTAAAATTTGTTCCAAATTTCGAAGGAAACTACATATGAAAAAAGAAGTTATACCACTTGTCCCGAAACTTCTCGAACACCCCTCGTATGCCATTGAAGTTGAGCATGGACTCATGAGTATGTACTTAAATTTTTTTGAGGTCTTGTTTGGGAAAAGATTATTGATGATCTTCAACATTAAAATTTCTATAACACTGTCTAGAATTTGGTTGTCTGTAAAGGAATGTACCCACTAAGAGACAACAAAATTTAAGACTTGGCCAAATTCAAAGATGTTGCAGACAGCATTTTCAAGTGGATGAAAATTTTCGTTTTTGGTCGTTTGGGGATAGAAAACATTGTTGGAAATAAAGTAATTCATCTTTTATTATATTAGCTGGTAAACATTGAGTCAAAAGAAGAAAATACTGACATACAACAAGCTTTTCTCCTTCTGCAACAATAATGTATAATGGTGGCGACTAATTTAGTCTAGCTGTCTCTCTCTCTGGAACAGTTTAGAATTTCCTTATTTGTAAAATAGTTAAAAGTAACAAAAAGTTTATCCTCTTTTATTGAATCATTTCTCAATTTCTCATCCCCCCAAAAAAGTAGACATTTTTAATCCATTGACTAGACAAGAGTTGCACAATCTGTTTCAAGGGCTGATCCAATTTTCACACAAAAGTTGATCCCTACCCCCTTTGATCTTTGTAAGGGGTCCTTAACTTGTGCAAACAAAATGTGTTAAAAATCTGTTACATCCTACTTGATTATGAGTTTTTATCCTTTTCCTTTTTAAAAGTGACGCCTTTTTGATGCAAAACAAGATGTGCATGTGAAACACCAATGCCCCCGCTATTTTTGGAGAAAATTAAGGCCAATGGAAAGTTTTCACGTTAAGTTTCCGACTGACAGACAGATGGATGGACAGACAGACTGCCAGACAAAAGGACAACGGTAAAACAAAATTCCTGATCTTTCGATACAAGGCATAAAAAGGATAAAGGTTTTGGGAAATATTGAAGAAAAGGAAGAAAATGCTGACTAGCAGCATTTTCTCCCTTTCCTTCAATATTTTCCACCATAGCAAAGAGAATAATCATTCCGACAGTCAGATAAATTTTGGATCTGCATTCTCTTTGAATCAATAAGTTGAACCAGTCAAAAGTTTTGTCGTTTGGGAAAGGGTTTAGCAAATAGGTGTTAAGTATCACAACTACAAACAAATATTGTGCCAACATGTGAAAAAGGTACCTAATCAAAAATAGAAAGTTGAAACTTTTTAATCAACTCAAAAAAATGTGCCTGACAAAAAAACTTAATTAGTACAAAATAGTAATTAACTAGAAATCTATCACTATAAAGGTGGTAAAAATATCCCCTCTACAACATTTATCCAGACAAATATTTTTTCGTCAAATTAGGTGCTGTAACTAAATCATTCTTGATGGAATTTTCTCAAAAGTTGTGTTTTATACATCTGCAGGTCCTAATGAACACTAATCTGCCGTTGTATGAAACAAATCGGACAAAAACTGTAGGAGTTGTCCAAGACAAGCATCTATTAATCATCAAATCAGGGGCCGTAACTTCAAAAATTCTTAAGGGAATTTTCAAGAAAGTTGCGAATTGCACATCTACATGTCCCAATGAACACTTCTGCAAAATATGAAGTTAATCGTAGAGAAACTGTAGGAGCTGGTGTCAAGACAACTGTTGTCCGTCCAGGCAAGCATTTATTTATAAAATCAGGGGCCATAACTCAAAAATTCCTCATGAAATTTTAGCAATAATTGTGTCTTCACATCTGCAGGTTCAAATGAACACTTCTGCTAAGTGGGATGCAAATTAGACAGAAAATGTAGATCTAAAAGTAATTGTATGTACAACAGTACAAGTATTCCAGTATATCTAGCCTAAGCGTTCATGTGAGAGAAATGGGAAAATGCTATTTTCATCTTTTCCCTAAATGCTTTCCAAGGAATGTCAAAATAAGGGCTTCCTTAGAAAAGGGTTAACCCAATTTACCAGACCGCAAAATTTTGCACAGTTTCAAATTCAAAGATGATGCAGACAACAATTTAATGTGAATGTAATTTTATATTACTTGGTATTTTTGGAGAGAAAACTTTGTGGGAAATGAAGATATTGCTTGTCACAAGTCTTTATCTTGAGGGCGTCAAAAAGCGTCCATGTGTGGGAATAGCTTAAAGACACAGATTTCCCGGAAATGAGATCTACCTTTTACTTATTAGCCACCTGCTAATGTAATCATTTTGCAAGAAAAACGAAAGAAATAACATTTATTTTGCAATTAGCTGATATTTTCTTTTCAAAAATTGTTTCATGTTTGAAATGATAACATTATAAAGTATTTTGATATAACCAGAGAAATACTAAATTCATTCAATAATTGCAGATAGATCTATTTCCTTTTCAAAAAATTGTTTCATGTTTGAAATGATAATAATTAGACATCTAATGTCATTTGATATAACCAATTCTTTACAATAATTGCCTCAAAATAATACCTGATGTTGGCTGAATTATTATCAATTTAAAGAATGACCATCTCCGCCATTTCGACATTTAAATTCGTTTCATACAAAACAATTTTTTTATTGGTCATGCAATATTCAATAATTGCAGATATTTCCTTTTCAAAAATTGTTTCATGTTTGAAATGGTAACATATATAGACATCTAATGTCATTTGATTTAACCAATTCTTTACAATAATTGCCTCAAAATAATACCTGATGTTGGCTGAAATATCATCAATTCAAAGAATTACCATCTCGACCATTTCGACATTTAAATTCGTTTCATACAAAACAATTTTTTTATTGGTCAATATTCAATAATTGCAGATATTTCCTTTTCAAAAAATTGTTTCATGTTTGAAATGATAATAAATAGACATCTAATGTCATTTGATATAACCAATTCTTTACGATAATTGCCTCAAAATAATACCTGATGTTGGCTGAAATATCATCAATTTAAAGAATGACCATCTCAGCCATTATTACTTATTATTACTGCACAGTGACGCCTTTTGACACCTGACAATATAAAGGCTATGGAAAACATTGTGGAAAATGAAGAAATTGCGTGTCACAAGCAATTTCTTCATTTCCCATAATGTTTTCTACACAGAAAGACCAAAATATGTTAAATTTCATTCACTTGAAATTGGCGTCCTGTAACATCCTTGAGTTTGGAACATCCCAAAATTTAGTTGTTTGGGAATGGGTTAAAATTCGTTTCATACAAAACAATTTTTCGGGTGGTCAATATTCTGCTGCTGCAGACGATAAAGTGGGCATTGACAAAGACAATATTCGTTAGCAGTATAAAGCTAAGAATATACTGAGGCAAATGGAAAGAACTGCTGACTGTAACAGCATTAAATTTACTTATTTTGCCTTCAAGATTCCAAAACCCTTTTTAAATGGTATATCAAAAGGCTAGCCGTTTTGGACCAGGTATAAGTAATAATTGGTTGTCTGCAGTCGCTTGTGCAGCTTCTTTCAATTGGATTAATCAAAAAAGTTCTGGTAAATGTATAAATTGATTGATCGATTGAATGGGGTATATGGTCTCTTTCAACTGCTATAGTCATATTGCCGCTGCTTGAGTACCTGACCATAGATTCCTGTCATTTCTCTCGTCAGTGCTACCACAAAATCCTTTCCAAGCCCCTAGCAGCTCGTCCACATAACGTCGGTGCTATGACAAAATGGCGTAATAGAAATTTTGCTCGAAAACCATTTTTTTCAGGAGAGCCAAAAACGTTTTTGCCGTTTTAAAAAATGTTAAAAAATATGCAGGCAAAATGGCGTAACTCACTATTACTCTCATGTAAATTTGTTTACGTATAACGCATTTTTGTCAGCTAAATCGAGTTACGCAATTTTGTCACATGATAATTGAAAGGGTTCTAATAGGTGTAGAAAAACGCCGTTTTGACAGGATATGCGCTCCTACATACTTAGTAGAAAGCATTTATAAAAAAAATTTGACAAAATGGCGTAACTAATTAGTTACGCCATTTTGTCATAGCACCGACGATAAGTTAAAGATTAAGTAAAGGTATAAATAAAATATCCACATATTCAGTGAAAACAAAATTAAACACAAGTTGGTTTCCATTATAAATTCCCATGCAGTTTGTCTATTTTCATATAAATTATTCAATTTTCCTGTTGGTAGATTCTATATAGTCTACATATGAGATCAAAGATAGGGTACATTTCACTTACAGCTAATCTTGGCTTAAACCAATTAGGGCTTAATTGGCCGCCCCCACAGGTTTTTTGCCCTACTCTTTCCCCCCAAACAACAGAATCTGGACTGTTCCAAATTAAAAACTGTTGTAAATTGTTCGAGACAACAATGTTTATGTTACTAATGCCACAGAAAGTGTATGTTATAGCATGCAAAGCATTGAAAGAAAAGAAGAAAATGCTGATAATCAGCATTTTCTTCTTTTCTTTCAATGCTTTTCAAATGTTTCCTTACATTGAATGTCAAAACCAGGGATTATTTGGGAAAGGGTTCAGTATGAGAAACTAGCGGACTTTCAAGTGTTTTCACCATAAATCTAACACCATATGCTTTATCTACAACCATCTTTGCTTGACCAAAACTCTGGAAATCATGGTGGAACAAACCGTGGAACAAACCTAGCTGTATGTGAGTACAGCTGGCCAAATTGACTTCAAAATAGAACAGACAGTCTTTATCATTTTGGCTACTTAGTATAGGTAACAGAATTATCAATGGTAATGTGAAAGTATAATTTTGAGGAGGCTGGTCCCCATGAAACAAATACCTATAGTCTTTACTATTTTGGCTACCTATTTCACGGTGGAGATTGTGCATGATGGGATGGATAACCAATACGCACAAATTTGCCTTGCTTCAGGTAAGAAATTGTTTCCAGATAAGTAATTCATCTGAGAAAAGGGCTCAGTAAGGCGGAGTACATGCAAAAACTGCATGAAAATTGATGCAGAAATTAGAAAGTTATTGCACAAATTCTTACCTGAATTAAGCGTGGTTAATTTGGCAGTAGTCGTTACCATTTCGCTTTCTGGCTGGTTGGGACAATATTTTGGAAAAAGTACAAGTTATCTAATATGTTATACATCCAATGAAAGAGCTCGGTAAGGCGGGGTACATGCAACAAACCTTTTGAAAATTGACACACAAATAAGCAAGTTATTGCAAAAAATCTTACCAGAATCCAGATTATTTTGACCGTATTCGTTATCCATCCCATGATGCACAATCTCCATCATGTATTTAGGCCCCTAAACTAGTGTTGGGGTGGCCCTAATAAGTTAATGAAAAGTGCATGGTCAGTACTAAACTATAAATAATTTCTGTAATTATATCTCTCTGCTCTTAATTAAACTTGTTATTGTAATGTTTTAAATTATTTTAGGTAGATCCTTTGATTCCAGCTTACTTTCTCAAGAGTTTTCCTGAAACTGGCCTTTCATGTGAATTTTGTCCTCAAGCAGGATTGCATCCTGAATATATTACCATTTGATAAGCAAACAAATCTTATTTTGTGAGCAGATTCTTCGACGCAACATCACATACAAGAGCTGCAGAGGACCCGGGTTTCAGTGCATGACTATGAAGTGCTGGATAGTGAAAAAATAAAGAATTAATTAAGCTAATAGCAATGAATTTTGTCCTGAAAATAGAATGGGTTTACTGTTATGTATTGATAAAATGTCAGTTCTTTTATAAAGTCTCATAACTATCTATACGGCTTGATTCAAGCCGTAGTTACGAAATTTATAACAGCACATACGGAACCCAAACCAAAATGCAACTTCGCCGCGAGCTTGCGACGAGCTCGCGATAAGCGTATATTAACTAATGTGATCTTATTTACTTCGCAATACTGTTCGCGCGAGCTAGCACCAATTTTAAGCGCACATACCATTTGCAAGTAAGAGCGTATGTACGCGCTTGTTTTAAGAAGTAAGCGCGCGACAGTGATCTTGACTGCGTGCTTAATTCATTTTAGTTTCACTTATGGACTTAGTCTTTTTAGACTTATATGAATATAGATACATGTACACTGACTTAGCAGATTTTTGTTATAAAGGTCAAACTTGAAGGTCACAATGTCATAGGTCATTATACTTAATTAATGGTCTTGGCAGGAGGTATCCATGTGTGAAATATCAAGGCTCTATCTCTAAATTGTAAAAGTGTATGAGATATAGGCAAGGTTAAAGTTGTAAAATAGATTAAACATTAAGGTCAAGGTCATAATGTCAATGGTCAAGGTCTAAAGTAAAAGATCTTGGCAATATGTATCATTGTGTGAAATATCGAGGCTCTATATATATCTCTTATAGTGTATGAGATATAGGCAATGTTAAAGTTCTTTTAACCCTTTCCCAAACAAGACCTGGTTTTGACGTCCTTGATAGAAAAGGCTTAGGAAAACATTGAGGCAAAAGAAGAAACTGCTGATAACCAGCAGTTTCTCCTTTTGTCCCAAAGTTTTATGTGCTATTTCATACACAAATTCTCTCTTTATCAATATGCATTCTGTCATTTGAAGCAGCTTTTGAATTAAGCTACCCCAAAATTTTGTTGTTTGGGAAAGGGTTAAAGTAGATCAAACTTCAAGGTCAAGGTCATATGTCAAAGGTCATGGTTTAAAATAAAAGGTATGAAAGACATATTCTTGTGTGAACTATCAAGGCTCGATCTGTAATAGTGTGTGAGATATAGTCAAGGTTAAAGTTCTTGTAAAGTAGATTTAACATCAAGGTCATAAGGTCAAAGGTCATGGTAAAAAATAAAAGGTCTTAGCAAGCTGAATCTTTGTGTGAAAAATCAGGGCTTTATCTAATATTGTAAGAGATAAAGGCAAGATTAAAGTTATTGTAAACAAGAATTGTTCGCGGACAATAAAGCTCGCCCTAATGAAAGCATGTCACAAAGAAAAGTCATTTCCTAGGTCAAGGTAAAAAGATCATAGCCCAAAATGAATTTTTTTAAAAGTAGGTCAAGCTCCAAGGTCACAAGGTCATGGTCAAATGTGAACTGTGTTGGAAGGAGATGTCCACATGTGAAATATCAAGGCTGTAGGTGTAAAAGGACATGAGTTATAGGCCGGCTTTAAGTTTTTTAAAAGTAGGTCAAACTCAAAGGTCAAGGTCACAAGGTCAAGGCCAAATGTGAACAGTGTTGGTAGGTACTGTAGGTGTAAAAGGACATGAGATATAGGCCAGGTTAAAGTTTTTTAAAAGTAGGTTAAACTCCAAGGTCAAGGTCACAAGGTCAAAGGTCATGGTCAAATGTGAACCTTGTTGGTAGGAGGTGTCCATGTGTGAAATATCAAGGCTGTAGGAGTAAAAAGACATGAGATATAGGGCAGGTTAAAGTTTTCTAAAAGTAGGTCAAACTCCAAGGTCAAGGTCACGAGGTCCAAGGTCATGGTCAAATGTGAACAGTGTTGGTAGGAGGTGTCCATATGTGAAATATCAAGGCTGTACATGTAAAAAGACATGAGATATAGGCCAGGTTAAAGTTTTTTAAAAGTAGGTCAAACTCAAAGGTCAAGGTCACCAGGTCCAAGGTCATGGTTAAATGTGAATTGTGTTGGTAGGAGGTGTCCATATGTGAAATATCAAGGCTGTATGTGCAATAGGGCATAAGATATAGGCCAGGTTAAAGTTTTCTTTAGGCCAGGTTAAAGTTTTTTAAAAGTAGGTCAAACTCCAAGGTCAAGGTCACAAGGTCAAAGGTCATGGTCAAATGTGAACGGTGTTGGTAGGAGGTGTCCATGTGTGAAATATCAAGGCTGTAGGAGTAAAAAGACATGAGATATAGGGCAGGTTAAAGTTTTTTAAAAGTAGGTCAAACTCCAAGGTCAAGGTCACAAGGTCCAAGGTCATGGTCAAATGTGAACAGTGTTGGTAGGAGGTGTCCATATGTGAA
The DNA here is from genome assembly GCA_963680895.1 of Fragum sueziense. NCBI lineage: Eukaryota > Metazoa > Mollusca > Bivalvia > Cardiida > Cardiidae > Fragum > Fragum sueziense. Next base: position 50,416,296 of record OY804596.1, read on the forward strand.
ATATCAAGGCTGTACATGTAAAAAGACATGAGATATAGGCCAGGTTAAAGTTTTTTAAAAGTAGGTCAAACTCAAAGGTCAAGGTCACCAGGTCCAAGGTCATGGTTAAATGTGAATTGTGTTGGTAGGAGGTGTCCATGTGTGAAATATCAAGGCTGTATGTGCAACAGGGCATAAGATATAGGCCAGGTTAAAGTTTTTTTTAGGCCAGGTTAAAGTTTTTTAAAAGTAGGTCAAACTCCAAGGTCAAGGTCACAAGGTCAAAGGTCATGGTCTCAAATGAAAGGTCTTGGTGAGAGGTATCCACATGTGAAATATGAAGGCTGTAGGTGTAAAAGGGCATGAGATATAGGCCAGGTTAAAGTTTTTTAAAACGGTCAAAAAGTGGGTCAAACTCCAAGGTCAAGGTCACAAGGTCAAAGGTCATGATTCTGAATTAAATGTCTTTGCATAATCTATCCATGTGTGAAATATTAAAGCCAAATCTCAAATAGTTCATAAGATAGAATTAACTTGGTGAAAGTCAGACCTCCCAGTCTAATTCCAGTCCAGTTCCAGTCTATATAATTTAGAAAATTGGAGGGAACTTTACTTGTCTGACATTTTTTCAAAGAAAATGTTTATGAGCAGTATTTCCATAAACATTGAAGAATCATCTTGACACTTAGGGACTCACTAAATGGCAAGACCAAGTAGAGATTTAAGGCAACTTTGGTGAGTGTACTTCTTACTAGATTTAACAAATTTAAAAGTTCTATTTTTCATACAATTCCCCACCCACATATTGTGTAGCAAATATCATTTTACTGCTATAAATAGAAAATAAGCGCGCAAGCACGCCGAAGCTCGCGTTGGAGAGCTCGCGTGTGCTCGCAAATGTTCGCATTGGTGAGCTCACACTTGCTTGCGAGCTCGCGCGAGCTCGCGCGAACTCGCGAGCTAGTTTTCGAAGTAAGCGCGCTAGTGTAAGCTTGCGAGCTCGCGCGAGTTCGCCTCGGTTCCAAATGCAAGCTTAACGCGAGCTAACATATGCGCGGTGTGCTTACAAGCTCGCAAGTACGCTAACAAGCGCGCTAGAGTAAGCACGCAAGCGTGCATAAGCGATCTTGATAGCTCGCCACTATGTTCGTTTTAGTTCGCGCGCACACTTTGTAAGCTCGCAGCTAGTTTGCCTGGGTTCCAAATGTAAGGTCGCGCGAAGTTAATTGTAATCTTCATACGATCTTAATACGAACTTGAAACGAGCTCGCCATTTTGGTTTGGGAAGTACAATAATTGTTTGTCCGAAATAATGTCACTGTTCACTAGATAAAATCGTTCCCTATTCAGCAATACTCTTACAGACACCAAGATGGACAACAACAAAATAATTATTTGAGTAAACAAGGATTTTTTTTATATCATTTGTTACATTAAAGAATATCATAACTTGAATAGGTTGTAGATACAGCATTTATAATGTAACAGATAATATACAGGCATAAAAATTATGACACTTTTAGAAATAATAATTATTGACATAGACAACCAAAGATGAAATAAATGCCTGTATATTTCAAAAGTAAGAAATTCAACATAATTATCATTCTGATTTATTTTCAGCAGCCGGGCCCAGCATGGCCCCTTACTATCTGCAACCAAGTGACCGGTACCCCTAAAACATATTAAATGTCCGAAGCAATAAAATCACCATGAAAACTTGAATTTATTTGTATTTTCCCACAAAACCCATTTTTTATTTCTTTAGAAAATGGCCAGTTTCCTTCCTTTCACCTTAAATACTAGGTTTCTTTTGAAAAGGCCCATTCAACTGTATTTTCACTTTTTCCGCCATCCTTTTTTACTTGTAATTAACAATTAGAGCTTTTAATTCTAACGATAATTCATACTTAGGGAAGCATTCAATTAACCCTTTACCGGACTAATGATTTGAATCAATTTCAAGGCTGCAGTTTGATTAGATATCGAGCATTGAATTATTTTAACTATTTTATATTGTATTGCAATAGATGCTGTCAATAACAATATTCAATTTTTCTCCTTTAATTTGTGTCCTTTAATTTGTGCGGAACTGGTTTAAGTTAAACAAATCTCAAGAATAACATTATGTTGAAGTCAAGGGGTGCAAAAAAGCTGCAAGTGTCTGAAAAATATGCATGTATTTTCTACCATTTTGTGCAAAGCTGAGTCCATGTTAACTGTTCTCCGTCTCAGCAAGGGACTGATTAGGGGACAAAGCAGCCCCGTTTTTGATGGTGAAAAGATAGGATCTGTGTAAAGTTTGACCCTTTTCGTGCTGACCGCTGTAAATTCAAGCAAGTAGACTGCTGTGGCAGATCCAGGATTTCTGTGAATGGGAAATATCACTTTCCATGATAGGGACTTCACTTTCCATAATAGGACTTCACTTTCCATAATAGGGACTTCATTTCCATGTTTTACACAATTCTGACTGAATTTCTCTATGAAAATGAAATGATAAGGCTACAGAGGGGGATTCGTTTGACCCAGACGACCCCCCCCCTCTGGATCCGCCACTGTAGTTCAGACTAAGATTTTTTACTGAATTTCTCTATGAAAATGAAATGATAGGGCTGCAGAGGGTATTCATATGACCCTGCTAATCCCCCTCTGGATCCGCCATTGTAGTTCAGACTAAGATCAAACGAACCACCCTGTTGTCTGATTATTTTATTTTCATACAGAAATTCGGTAAAATTTGTGTAATACTATGAAATCGAAACCCCCTGTATTGTGTATGTCTTAACCCTCTCACAGTAAATCCTGGATCTGTCACAACATTTTACCAAATTTTTAACTCAGAAAAAAAGGGGGGACAAAACAAGAAGATAGAAAATATTGAAAACATTTAAGGGGGAATGCTCCAGTTTTTCGGAACACTCGGTATTTACTGTAGTAAATTAAATGTTTCGTACCAATATGTTTCGCTACCATATTTTCAATACTATAACACGTTATTCCAATTTACCATTTTCGACGGTAAAAGTGTATTAATTATGCGAAACTGATTTCCCCATGGAAATCGATTATTTAGAGCAAGACAGTCGTAAGTGTGTATGCAGTTACCACTGTTTTGCGTCATTTTATTCATGTGTAGCTGATAAAAATGGCTGTAATTCACTAATAAGTGCGCTGACCTATACATTTTCTTTTTTAATTATTACCAGGACATGTTGCTTAATACAATGAGGGAGTTTTATCAAATTCTATCATGTAGAACTTGAAATATTTCCAAAACTATGCAAATTTTGACATAAAACACTATAGCTTCGTTGATCTAACCGAACACGTGAATGTGCTGTTTTATACATTTACGCGTTTATATTAGCACATATTTTGGGTTTTCTGTTCTTATTAAATGTAAGACGTTACTTTAAATCCGTTTTCGGGACTAAACAATGAATATACAGCATTTTATTAGCATTTTAGTGACCTTGGACAGGTGCAAGAAATTGTGCATTTTTTCGATGTAGGGGTATGTGATACCAATGCCTATAATAAAATTCAAACAAGATCGCTGACCATCCATTTTTATTCTATTTTTCAATTGGTAATAACATGTAATTTCAATATACAAAATATGAATAAATTCTATTATTGGGAAAAAAAATAGGAAACTGGAGCATTCCCCCTTAATAATTAAAATCAGGTTAAAAATTTGATAGTAATTATATTATGTGAAAAATTAACAGTAAAGTGTATAATTTCTGTAATTTTCAGAATCTTTTCGATCCAGGTGAAATTCGAAGTGTCTCCAGCTGCCTTTTAAGAAACAATACTGGTCCACTTTATCAGTCTCCGCTCACAAAAGAGGCCCAAAAACCCAGCAACCGTCCAAATAGCCAAATAATTAGGGGATTAGGTTGCTGCAGATAACACAAGAAAAATGCTTTAAATTTTGCCACAAACTCCAAACCCTTTGTTGTTGATGCTCATTGGAATTGTCTCGTTGAGACAATTCCAATGAGTACCCACAACATAATGTTTGATGCCTTATGAATGATTAATCTTATTTTGAAATAATATGGCCCCTTATTATCTGAAGCTCCTATTTATATGGCCCCTTTTGTGTACCCCACTAGTGATGGCTGGCTGTCCAAATTTCTAGAAATTGATTTGTTTATGCCAATTTTTGTGTGTAATGGGAAACTGCATAGTGACACTTTTAGGGTACTTAGTTACAATAACATGTTGAAATGGACTTTTAATTTTGGGGATGTTTTTATGCTGAATTCTCTAAATATTTGTTAGGTATGTGTAGGGGCCTGAATAGTGAAATTGGATACAAGTGTTTATAAAAGATGGACATCTGCTGATAGAAGACTAGACAACATTTACACAGACATCTTTATAGCTCATCTCTCTGTGTGTAAACTTGGACTTTAATTTGTGAAGTTTGGACATTTAAAAGTTGTCATGGACTAAGTTATATTTTTGATTATGGTAATACACCTGTGCCAAAAGTACCTTTCTGGAATAGATAACATTTAGGGTGTCCACCTATGTGGAATTAGACGGACGGCTTGTTACTCAGATTTATACTAGGTTTAGCAGTAGAAACACTGATTTAAATGGTGTAATTAAAACTTTAAATTGCATAAGTTTTTCTTGCATAAGTTGTAAACATTAAAGACAAAATCGTTGACACAAGGTTATGAATGAAGACACCTGTATAGCTGCGACCTTGACCTATCAATGTCATCAAGGTCGGGAACGCTGTCACCATGATACATCCCGGACTGTACCTCCGATATTTCAACATCTATAAAGATTTTTATATAATACTAGGTAAGTATGTGATTAGTTGCAATAATGTTGTCTGAAAACTTTCGCAAATCTTGATCTGTTCTTTCAAACAAACCAAGTAGACCAATCAACATGTTTGTGGCTAGAATAGATCTACAAAATATCACAGCTTGTATTGTCCAGCAAGATTAACCCGGGACATCTACATATGTAATGACCCCAATTCGCCTTTGTTTTGTTAAGACGCTCAACTAACGGACTTTGCGCACGAAAATTAAGTTGTCCCTGGTTAACCTTGCTGGACAATAAGTAACATATTGTAACATTTATTTTATCAATTACATTGTGATGGAAACGCAACCTTTTCAAGGTCATTGTCAACAATTTTCAACCAGAGCCAGTAGGCCTGTACATCCCATTTAGAAGATTCCTTCGTTGCAGGTAATGCGCAACGCAGCTGTAACTGCACAAAATTCTATAATGTTGCTTTTCTTCGAAAACATTGTAAACGCAGCTTGATTTCAGCTGCAGTTACAAGGTTTTTCGCAGAAAAGCAACAATATATGGTTGGAGAGAAATAAAATTTGTCAAACGTTAAAACCCAGCCTAGGTATGTTGACTCGAAACTCAAATTTGAAAGCTTATATCGCAGAATATGCAGATGCCAGAAGACCAATTGACAGATAATGCAGATGACATATCAGATTTTTTAAAAACATCACAGAAAGTATTGAGGGAAAGGAGAAAATGCTGGTCATAAGCATTTTCTTCTTTTGCCTAAATCTTTTTCCAAACTTTTCTTACACCATAATCCATGAATTGTTTGAGAAAGGGATAAATAAAACCCTAATCTTGTCAACTCAGCAGGGTTCTTGATAAAGAATAACCCAAAATAACAGCAAGTGTCACATGTCAAGGTAGAAAAGTGGTCAAAGTGTTGAAATTATAACAAAAAAATATATTGTCAGGTATTTTAATTAAGTGGTTGCCATGAATTTGTCAGATTTTGGGTAAATAAACCCAAGTCACAATATTGCAGTATAGCTCCCAATAAATGACCTGGCAGAGCATCTCTAGCTAACAGCTAGAGATGCTCTGCCAGGTCATATATTGGGACCTATACAACAGTACTGACCCAGACGTCTAACAAATGAATGAACAAGAGGCCCAGGAGGGCCTGAATCGCTCCACTGGTTAAAGTGGAAGAATTATCCCATGATTTCTTGTAAGCCTTACACAGCGGCAGCCAAATCTTGATATTTGTGAATAAATTTTGAAGAGAGACTCAAAGAACATTCTTGCAAAGTCTGGTTCAAATTGGCCTTATGGTTGATTTTTAAAGAATTTTCTTATGATTTCTCTAAGTCTGATAAGCCCCTTTCTCCCTGCCACGGCCACATTTTTTTGACAAATATAAAAATATGTGAACAAATTTTAAAAAGAACAACTAAAGGCACATTCTTGCAAAGTTTGGTTCAATTGGGCACACTGGTTGATTTTTTAAGAATTTTCTTATGATTTCTTTAAGTATGATAAGCCCCTTCCTCCCTGCCACGGCCACATTTTTTGACAAATGTAAAAAATTGTGAATAAATTTTGAAAAGAGAGACTCAAAGAACATTCCTGCCAGGTTTGGTTCAAATTGGCCCTATGGTTGATTTTTAAAGAATTTTCTTAAGATTTCTTTGAGTCTGATAAGCCCCTTTCTCCCCGCCACGGCCACATTTTTTGACAAATGTAAAAATTTGTGAACAAATTTTGAAAAGAATGACTCAAGGCACATTCCTGACAGGTTTGGCTCAAATTGGCCCAATGGTTGATTTTTAAAGAGTTTTCTTATGATTTCTGTAAGTCTGATAAGCCCCTTTCTCCCTGCCACGGCAACATTTTTTGACAAATGTAAAAATTTGTGAACAAATTTTGAAAAGAATGACTCAAGGCACATTCCTGCTAGGTTTGTTTCAAATTGGCCCAATGGTTGATTTTTAAAGAATTTTCTTATGATTTCTTTAAGTCTGATAAGCCCCTTTCTCCCTGCCACGGCCACATTTTTTGACAAATGTAATAATTTGTGAACAAATTTTGAAAGGAATGACTCAAGGCACATTCCTGCCAGGTTTGGTTCAAATTGGCCCAATGGTTGATTTTTAAAGAATTTTCTTATGATTTCTCTAAGTCTGATAAGCCCCGCCCTGCCACGCCCACATTTTTTGACGATTCAAAAATTCGCGAACAAATTTTGAAAAGGGTCACCCAAGGAACATTCCTGCCAAGTTTGGTCAAAATTGGCCCACTGGTGTAAGAGGAGAAGATGTTTAAAGAAAAAGTTAACGGACGGACGCACGACGGACACAACGCCATGACAATAGCCCGCTGGCCTTTGGCCAGTGGAGCTAAAAATTAAAATCGTGCATGCATATCTACGGATAGTTACTTATGGCATTATTTGGTCTGACAGATTATCCAGTATTGCCAGACTGAATGACAAATATTTCTAGTCCTTCGCCAGCCACAGCCATAGCACAGTTGGTAGCGCATCTGCCTCTCACTTGAAAGGTCCCGGGTTCGATACCCGGCCGCGGCAATTTGCTGCAAATACCCTTTCTGACAAAATGTCACCCATCAATGGTTTGATATCATGAACCTACATTGGCGAACAGCTGGAGGCTCGGTTAGGGTGTTGTGGTAGTACTAGCTGGTATGAGAAACAACATGAATCCATGGTTAGGTGCTCCAGCCGCCATGATATGACCATAGCAGTTGAAAATGGGGTAAAACCCCAATAAACAATCTAGTCAACTTGTTTTAACCCTTTCCCAAACAAGACCTGGTTTTGACGTCCCTAATAGAATAGGCTTGGGAAAACATTGAAACAAAAGAAGAAACTGCTGATAACCAGCAGTTTCTCCTTTTGTCTCAAAATTTTCTGTGCCATACTTTACACATATCTTATCTTTAATAACATCAATTTTGTCATTTGTGGCGGTTTTGGAAGTGGATCACCCTAAAATTTTGCCGTTCAGGAAAGGGTTAAGATGGACTGCACTATGGGCCTTGGCCTATGAATCTGTAATAGTGAAAAGAAAATAGTTTGCACCCAGTATTAGGGTAAACCTTTTACCCAACAAGATGTTGTTTTGAGATCCATGGTAGAAACAGCTTGGGAAAAGATCATTAACAACCAGCATTTTCTTTCTTTTGCCTCAATACAGTACTTTACTAGTCAGTGTTCTCCCTAGCCAAATAAGCTGTATCGGCCCCACTACAGCTTCAAGTAAATCAGTCTAATGCCACTGCAGCTTCTAAAGTACCCCTATGGCTTAATTTCTTCAAAATGGTCACCAGATAGAGGAATTTGAATTATTTCATGTCAAAAACCTATGAATTAAGGTATTTTGTACAATAAATATGCATAAAAACATTATGGGAAAAGAAGAAATTGCTCATAATGAGCAATTTTTTTCCCATGATGTTTTTATTCACAATTATTTGCATAAACATTATACTGTAAGATTCAACAATACTGCCACTACAGCTTCAAATTATTCTGGGGAGAACCCTGCTAGTGCTATTTTGTACACAAATTCTATCTGATCAATATGCAGTGGTCAGGTGCAGCATCTTGGATAACTTGCGTAAAATTAAAAATTTTGTCAATTGGGAAAGGGTAAACCTTTTTCCACACAGACGATAAAGGCTTTTGAAAACATCATGGAAAATGAAGAAATTGCTTGTGACAAGCAATTTCTTCAATTCCCATAATGCTTTCTACCTTGAAAGACCAAAAAAATGTAAAGTTTCATTCAATTGAAATTGTCTTTGAATTTGTACATGTCTAAAATTATATGTTTGGGAGAGGGTTAAAGAAAATCTTATTTCTAACTTCTTTTATTGAAACTTCCAGAGAGCAGATGTTGACCAGAGCCCTAAATTTCACAGACCATTGGTCGAGATACTGTTAACCCTTTCCCAAAGAACGTAATTTTAGACTGTTCCAAATTGAAAGACATTACAGCCAACAAACTAAATGGTATTTCAAACTGACAAACTGACAATCTGTACATATAGTACAGAAATATTGAGAGAACAGAAGAAAATGCTGGTGACCAGCAGATTCTTCTTTCCTTTCAATATTTTCATAATTGTCATCATCATCAGTTTGAAACATCAAAATCATGGATTACTTTGGGTTAGTGTTAAAGAACATATGAATTTTCCCATGGTCATTTAGGCTACATTATGGACTCCATTCCAGCAGTGAATTAAATCTAGTCTATAATTTTTTGTCCAATTAGTGATATCAATTATTGGCATTATTTCTCCAATGTTTCGACTCCTGGAAGGGACCTGAGTTTATTTGACTATAATGGCATCAAACAGCTGTTCTGGTCATTAGGCTACCCTTGCCCTTGATTGGATATTTTTTGGTTCAACAGAAACTTTGGTTCATTGGTTACTTTCAATTTGATATAATCAAATATGGTAAATTTCAAAGCAGCCAGGAATAAGTCAGAAAAAATATTTTCAATGCCCTCGACAAACTTATAATGACAAAAATTATTATTGTCATATATTATGTTTTCAATTTTTAATTAAAGAATGTATTGTCTAAATATTGAAAGTAACACAGTCTCAACGAATTGTGTGTACACACAATCCATTGAGAATCTGACACCTATAAGACAAAAATTTTGGAAAGAATTGAAATAAGAGGCAAAAGAGGAAAATGCTGATAGCCAGCACTTCTTCCTTTTCCCTCAATATTTTCTGTTGCCTAATAAACACAGATTCTCTTTTTGCTGGTGGCCATTCTGTTGTCTGTCTCCAAAAGGAGTTACTGGTAATTATCTTCCCGATGCTGGGAGAAAGGGGTCAGTCAGAAGTCTTTTGTCAGTCATTGTTTGACAAAAAATAATAACGGGGCTTGACTTCTACTTTTGTTCAAATTTATTTTGCTCTCAGCTTCTCATTAGGACCCCGATTGCTCTTCAAATTTACCTTCCCCGGTTTCTGAAAACAAGCAAAATTGATTTCCAATTTTTTTGTGAGCTCAAACAAAGAAATTAAAAGTTTTCTGAAAGATGAAAAAACAGGCATGAATGACTGGAAACATATGGCACATTTCATTTGAATATGAAATGTATAGAATAAAGTGTTGGTCAGTCACTTTCGAAAATGGTGTAACTACAGCTCGAGCAAGCTGTAAGTACTGTATTTCTTAATGTGTCTGACGATAGCATACCTGGCATATTGGTGCACTTGGTTTTGTATGCTTTTTAAATTAAGTTGCATTTCCAATTAGATTGACAATTGAGTTTGAGTTTATTGGGGTTTTATGCTGTTTTCAACTACCAGGGTCATATCACGGCGGCTGGAGCACCTAACAGTGGGTCCCTAGTATTTCTCGCACCAGTACAACCACAATATCCAAACCGAGCCTCCAGATGCTCTCTCACGTAGATGATTCACACCCATTGGTGAGAGACAAATGACTTTTGTCAAATGTCAGAATGGATACTGGCCGAGCCGGGGTGCGAACTCGAGACCCCTGGATTGACAGACTCCGACGTAACCGACTGAGCTATCCGGGGTCGGCACAATTAGATTGACAAAATTGACTGTGGACCTTAATGAGGTGATACATGACTTTCAGTTTGATATTGCTGTGGTTGATGCACCTTCCGACCTAAAACAGAATCCAATCCAATTCCAAGCAACACACGCCTCCTGGACAAAAACTTTCAGGTCAAAGGTTTTTATCTTATGGTTATGAAATAAGAGATATTTGTGGACTATGAATTTTAAAAAGGGTATTCCTAGAATGTAAATGACCATCTTTATAAATAAGCTAATCTGATTCTGAACCCTATACCACAATTTGACCTGAAGTAATCCGTTGACCAGAAGTGGGTGCTGACCTTTCAGTAAGAAACTGGTATATCCATTAAGGTTAGAGATCTTGTTTGTTTACTAAATAAACATGTCAAATTGACTGATCAAATACTTTAACATTGTAGTCAAGCTGTGGCCACAACCTCAGACACATTCCAACATAATGTTATGAAGTTGTCTCTATTATAGCTTATTAAATTTCACCATAGTAGATGAATTTATCTTCATCACGGTGGATAATCACGTGATGCAACAATTTCAGAAAATCTTCAATAATTTTGTTAATACAGGACCGATTTGAATTCGTTTTGAAGCAGAAAAGGTGGACAGACATCACACACTAGATGAACGTGTTGGATTGTTGAAAAATGAACTGATAAAGTTATTGAAGATAAACCAAAATTTTGGTTTATCTTCAATAACTTTTTCATCAGTTGATTTTTCAAAAATCTAACATATACAGCTTATTCCTGACATTTACACAACTTCTCTGCTTCAAACCGAGATCAAAATGGTCAAGCAATGACAAAAATATTGACAATTTTCTGAAATTCTGAGTCACGTGATTAACCATCGTGTTCATAGCAAAGTCTGCCAGTTGAGCAGAGTGAGTCGCCAGGGGATGCTGACTTAGCAAGACCCGGCTTTAATGTGAACTGACACATGAAACATTTATAAGAAATTATTCTTACGAATCCTTTTTTGAGCAAACTTGACTTTGGGGGGAGCAGCCGGGAGGTTAGGGTCCACTACAAGGTGATACACTTGGACACACTCTCTTGATCTGTGTATTGGCAGCCATGATAAAACAATACTATGGTATAGCGGACAAGAATTGACCTGGCAGAGCATTCCATTCGATTAGCATGGGCTGCTCTGCCAGGTCATTTATCGTGGGGTATAATAAGACGAATTCATAAATCATTGTTTACTGATCTGTGTTTATGCTGTTGCCTGCCCATCAACAGAATCAGCTTGAAAACCAAAAGGGTAAACATTTTGGGAAAGGATAAAGGGCACACAGACAGGGAGCTAGCATGCTGAATGATTGACATGATGTTGCTAATTAATTGACATTTAATTAATTTACCAGTGTTTTGATAGTAAATTATAAAGCCACAGGAGGTCGCTAGGTTATGTTCTGAAGACCGCTTTCATACCATTTCATATGTATGCCTTTTACAGTTGTTTGTAATCTTGTTCCAGGAAAAGATTGTGGGAAATGAAGAAATTGCTTGTGACAAGCAATTTCTTCATTTTCCACAATCTTTTCCAAAGCCATTATCCTGTAGGGAGTCAAAAAGAGTCACTGTGTGGTTATGGGTTAACGCCTGATGGCTCAGTTGGTAACAAAAAGACTTTGAATCCAGGGATCTAGCTTTGTGTGGGTTCGAATCTAAGCTTTGCTAATTTTATTTCTGACATTTGACAAAAGTCATTTGTCTCTCCCCTGAATGATCAAAATTTTTAATCTTGTATGTAGGAGCAGATGGAACATTACCTTTTGTATTGGGAGATAACTGAAGAATTGAGGAACCCCATTAAATCAAAGATGTTGAAATGATAGCCAGTGATTACTAAATTTTAAAACACAATTCTATGTATCATCTGCTCTATAAACAAATGTAGAAGCTTCAACCCATCACCAGATGGCAAACTTTTAAACTTGGTCAAATTCGAAGATGGTGCTGACAACAAATCAAGTGAATAGAATTATATTTCTCGGTCTTTCTTGCGAGAAAATATTGTGGAAAATGAAGAAATTCTTCATTTTCCACAATGTTTATTATGTTGTAGGGAGTCCAAAAGAGTCAATGTGTGGTAACGGATTAATAAAACCAACTTTACCAAAAGCAGAGAGTAATGACAAAATATATTACATTACCAAGTCTACCAAGCATATGGTCAGAAAGGATGGCCTGCACTCCAATGCACTGCAGGTTCAGGGTAGAAATAATGTATGCAAAATTCATTATGGTCCGGACAGGGCTTATCAGATAACAACTGATGGACGTTTCAGGTCACTGTGGTCAAAACACTGACTTTCTATTGTATCTATTGCCTTGCATATAGTGACTGGTCAATACACATGTATGATACTCCACCATAACACAGGGAGGGTCCACTACAGGGTGATGCACTTGGTCACTACATAATATGGGCTTATCAGATAACAATTGATGCCTTGATGGGCATTTGAGGTCACCATGGTCAACAGACTGACCAAATAATTATGTTTCCATTACAATGCATATACTGACTGGTCAATACACATGACTGTATGATACTGTACCATAGCACAGAGGGTCTACTACAAGGTGATGTACTTGGTCATTTCATAATAAAGGCTTATCAGATAACAATTGATGGGCATTTTAAGTTACCATGGTCAAAACACTGACATTGTATGTTACTTATATCCCAATTGGATCACCAAGGACAACTCTATCGAATCATACCTTGGATGCATCTCGTAGAACTATTTTCAGACTATGAATAGAATAGAATAGAACAACAATTCAAAACGTTCGTCTGCGACTAATGTCAACAATGACGCGACAATGATACTGAAATACATTTTTTACAGTTCCAGTGTCCTCATTTTTTAGAATGATTACAACCTGCAAGTCCCGCAAGTTGCCATGGTTGTGCATTTGGTTGACCTTGAAAACTACTTTATAAAGCGTAGCCACTTCCGGCTAAGAAATCGGATTTTTTTCAAGATTTCTTCATACACACACTTCCGAGTCGATGATTCGATCTTTGATCGACATTACCTGAGGATATCCGAACGACTTATATCCATTATAATTCATATACTGACTGGTCAATACACATGTATGATACTGTACCATAACACAGGGAGGATCCACTATGGTGATGTATTTGGTCACTACATAATAAAGGCTTATCAGATGACAGTTGATGGGACATTGTGGGGTCACCATGGTCAACAGACTGACAGTATAGTATCCATTACTATGCATAATGTGACTGGTCAATACACATGTATGATACTGCACCATAACACAGGGAGAGTCCACTACAAGATGACACAATTGGTCACTACATAAGAAGGGCTTATCAGATAACAATTGATGGACATTTTAGGTCACTACGGTCAACAGATTGACCAAACATGTATCCATTACAATGCACTGGTCATGTAAAGTATAGAACAGAGCTAGCAGTCAGTCCTCTGTATGATTCACTAGGACTCGAGTAACTAGTAACACAGCACTAAGTGCACCTTGTGTTTAGGGCAAATTTAATGTATGCAAAAGTCATTATGTCCAGTGTGGGCATATCAGGTAACAGTTGATGGACATTGTGAGGTCACTATGGTCTATTGCTTGACCATATACATACCCTATTTCAGTGCATAATACGGTTACCACTGGACAATACACATGCAGTTGCACTAGATGATACACATGGCAAACAAGCACAGGTTTATTAGATAATGATCAATACCAGGGTACATTGGAATGACCATCTCTGTGTCAAGCATAGTTCATACATCAATTGATAGTCTGTCTGAGATTTCTATGATCCATTGCTCAACCATATACCTTCATTACTCATGTGGTATACATGTGTCATGAGTTTAATTGTTTGCTGCATATTTTATCTTCATGGTCTGCAGGATGACATACCAGGAATGATAACTATCACAGCTGTTTTCAGGTCACCATGGTTTGCTGAATGACCATCTCTACATCAGGTATAGTTCATGCATCAATAGTTAACCCTTTCCCAAACAAGGCCTGGGTTTGACGTCTCTTTCAGAATATTGGCTTGGGAAAATATTGAGACAAAAGAAGAAACTGCTGATAATCAGCAGTTTCTCCTTTTGTCTCAATATTTTCCCTGCTATACTTTACCTAAAATCTATCTATACCAACATCTATTTTATCATCTGCAGTAGCTTTCAAATTGGACGACCCTTCGTTTTGGAAAGGGTTAACACAGTGCACATATCGGAACTACACACACTTTGGGTGATTCAGTTGTCATAAACTTCATTCTTTAGTAGAAGCTTATCAGATGAACTCTTGACAGATACTGTGGGGGTCAACATGGTTCAATAAATGACCCGTCTCTGTCACACATCACCAGTAACACTCATACACATACTGTACAAACTTTGGGTGATATGCTTGTCAAAAATTTCATGCTCTAGTATAGAAGCTTATCAGATGAAATTTGACAGATATTGTGGGGTCACCATGGTCCACTGCTTGACCATATACATATTGCTGGTGTTAATGCAAAACCTTGTAAGCCAATTTTTGCAGTTTTTCAAGGTAAAACCTTGTACTGGTATGTCCAGCTAAGACATTTGTTGCAGGTTTTGGATACCAATGATATCAGTGACACATTATTGTGCTGCATACCTTGATATATACCAGCACATGTACAGTACTTGATACTAATGCATTCTTTTGAGCAAGATCTTTGAAAAGGGGCTTATCCTGTTCTTAAAGAAACAAGAGCCGTCAGAGACGCACAATGCTCCCCGAATAAGGCATTGTCACAATGATTATATGCCATGCAGAGCTAATATAAAGCTAATAAATGTTAAGCCCCCTTTTTCCATGACATATTTTGTATACGCAAATTTTAAATAGTTTATTGTCAAGGGCATCTGATTTGCTACTCAAATATGAAATTTCATCAAATTCTGACCATTAGACTAGGAGAAATTAAAGAAAAACTGTATTTGACCTTAAGTCCCCTTTTCCCGTGACGAGGCCTCAAATCAAAAAACCGGGAAAATTACATTTGCATTATGTCATAGGGAGTTCACATGGTAAGTTTCATTTGATTTGGCCCAAGGGTTATGGAGAAATCGCTTCGGACGGACGGAATGACGGACGGACGGACGAAGCGGCGACTATATGCTCTCCCTTCGGGGAGCATAAAAATATAAAATATGTCATCAATTCTAACTAGCATTGCTTCTGTACATTCAATATTCAGTCACTTAAATTATCAGTCATTTGGTCAGAAATGACCACATCAAAACGTTTTTCTCCAATAAACCAATAATTAAACCATTATGGACCTTCCCTATCTCACAAAAATCTTCCCTTTTCCATTGTTCTCTCTTGATGGCCATTTTGAAAGAAATGCAGATAAAAATGCAATCAAACTGCTATCAAATATTTTCATTTTCTGTCCAAATAAAGAAAATTTCAATATTCCATTATGGAAATTAAACAAACCAATCATAATTCTTTGTTATGATATTTGCTTTTTTCTGTTTGAATGGTCCTTTAGTGGTATGGTTGTGGAAGGATCCTTGTTGTCCCTTTACCAAATTTCAACAAAACTTCGGAATTATTTTGGCCCTTTTCCTAGTATTACACACTTTTAACGAATTTTCTATAAAAATTGAAATAATAAGGCTACACTGAGGAAGGTTTGTTTGAACCACCAAAACCCTCTCTGGATCCGCAACTGACTTCATAGTTTTGGAGAAGCCTGTGAACCCGATATGATTTCTGGTTCCTCATGAAAGTAAAGACAAAGACTGCTTTAAAATCTGATCTTTTTGACTGCAATCTAATAACATCATAAAGCAACTCTGAATATTTAGAAATTAATTATTTTGATTTTTTCCCTCATGTATAAAAAAGTGATTTGTCACATGAAGGGTGCACATGTAATTTAATTACTGAAATGTAAAAGCACCTGTCTTTGACCAGGTGACAATAACAGTTATCAACTCAATGCCAGACTAGGAAATTTTAGACTCGTTCAAACTCAAAGGGGATGCTGACAACACAAAATTTATGTCACTAAAAGCATACAATCCTTATGTTATTGGATTTACAACATAAGAGACAAAAGGAGAAAATGCTGGTCGCCAGCATTTTGTCCTGTTACCTCAAAAGCAATATTTGGTAGAAATTTTGGATATTTGCATGAATCATGAAAGAGGAGAACCAGGGAGAAAGGATTTAACCCTTTCCCAAACAAGACCTGGTTTTGACGTCCCTAATAGAAAAGGCTTGGGAAAACATTGAGGCAAAAGAAGAAACTGCTGATAACCAGCAGTTTCTCCTTTTGCCTCTATATTTTCTGTGCTATACTTTACACAAATATTATTTTAAACAACATCTATTTTGTCGTTTTCAGCAACTTTAATATCGGGAAAAGTAAAAATTTTGGCCATTTGGGAAAGGGTTAATTGTAGGACACCGTTCCTAGTTTGCTGAGCATCAGAAAATTGCTTGGAGGGGGTACTATTAAAATATTAACATAATCTGACATCAAATCAAAATGTCTTTGTTGATAATAAATGAATTGTCAAAAATTGCCCCATCATACTTTAGTTGCATTGTCTATTTTCTGCCATTCACTTGAAGTTCCATAATTATGATTGTCAGTTCCGAAAGTCTGCAGCATCCTTATATTGCTGATATTGCTGGGAGGGGGTAGGGATTGGGCTATCAAAATATATTATTATGTATTCAAATCATCTGACATCACATCATAATTTCTTTGTTGTTAAAAATGAATTTGTCATAAACATTTGGTTGCATTAATTGTCTGTCATGCATTTTAAATGATATTCAAAATGGAAAGCATTGTGGGATCCAGTTCCTTGTTTGCAGCATCCCAATATTGCCAGGAGGGGGGCTAGAAGAATATTAACATAATCTGACGAGAGATTATATCGTTTCCGAAGCTTGAAAAATGAATTTGTTAAGGTTTACGAACTGAGAATGAAAACACCACTTTCTAGCCATACGAAATGCACCAGATTACACACGCTTGTAAATACACTTCACATAAGTTGATTCACCAGGCCGGATTTCAAGATTATGCTTCAAGAAGAAAATGATTTACAAATATCATTTTACTCTTTGTTCATATGCAATGGAGGTAATTTTGAACATTTTTGTCAAATATTTCCATAAGTATGCATTAATTCAAAATTCTAAACCATACAAAATGCTTATGTTTGTATTTGGAATGGAAAAGGAATTACTGGCAATTTTCAAATTTCGCCTCTGGCTCTGCATTTCATTCTCAGTTCGTAAACCTTAAAGTCTGCTTTATCCTTTTGTTATGTTATTTAGTCATTGGTTTATGCAGTTAAAAGTTACATGCTGTGGTGTGGGGTTACAGATACAGATCCCAATGAGCAGCATCCAAATATTGATGGAAGGTCTATTGGAAAATGTACATAATCTGACATCAGATCAAAATGTCTGACTTTGGTCGTGAAAAGTGAATTTGTCAAATTGTGATTAAATCTTTTGTTGCACTGTTCATCAAGCATCATACCTTTAACCCATTACCACACAATGACTCTTTTTGAATAATGGCCATGAAAAACATCATGGAAAATGAAGAAATTGCTTGTGACAAGCAATTTCTTCATTTCCCACAATGTTTTCTATTCAAAAAGACCTAAAAATGAAAAATTCCATTCACTTGAAATTGCCGTCTGCAGGATCTTTCAATTTGGACCGCCCTAAAATTTTGTCGTTTGGTTATGGGTTAAAGTTGCATTCAAACAGAGAAGGGCATGGGTACCATAACAGGGATAGGGTTTCTAGTCTGCAGCATCCCAATATTGCTCCGAGGTTTGGGGGGCTATTGGAAAATTAACATAATCTGACATCAGAGGGCTTTTGTTGTTATAGATCAGTAAATCTGTCAAATTTGGTCCTCTCCTTTTGTTTGCATTGTTTAGTGACTTTCAGGCTTTCTTTTGTTGTATGTTCATTATATCTTCATTAACCGTAACCCAGTGATTCTGTGAAAAGTCGGGATGTTTGCAGTAAGTATGATTATATTTTGTTACTTTTCAACAAAAAACAAAAAAGTTTTTTGTTGAAAGGCATTAATTTTCTTTTTATTTTATCATCAGTTTGTCAAAACTCAATTCATTCACAACCAACACAGTTTTAGACTTAAATATATTTCAACTTGAAGATGAGATATGGCATGCGTAATTTTATAAAGGACAAAAAATACTGAAATACGGATTCCTAGAACCCCAAAAATTTAGAAGAGATCTGCTTCTGTTGTCTTTTGCAAGCAGTCTTCAAACAATTATCTTGTTCTAAATTTCAAACAAATTCTTACAGAAATGTTTTTATTGTTCAACTTATCAAACAAAAGGATATAGCACAAATTTTAGAATTTAAAACTGGTATTTATCCAGTTCTGGAAATGGCAATAATTTTCACAGAACCATGTGTATAATTTTAACCCTTTTCCCAATTACAAAGGTGCTGTGGATGACGAAATGGGTGTTGATAAATATCGGATTTGTGTACAATATTAACACAGAAAATATTGAAGCAAAAGAAGAAAATGCTGGCTATCAGCATTTTCTTCTTTTGCTTCAACGTTTTCCCAGGCTTTGTCTATATGGAAGTCAAAACAAAAGGTTGTTTGGGAAAGGACAAGGGCTATTTGATTCAAATTGGAAAATGTATAGGATTTCAAGAGGGGGCTGTTCCAAATCTTTGAAGTGGAATAATAGCATACTAGTGCGGAAAATAAAACAAGTAATAAAATCAGTAATAAATGTTAACTGATATTTGTTTCTAGGGATAATTCATGCAGATGTTTTGGTTTCTGGATTTCAAAAATTCGATCAGTGGTTTTGTTCAAGATCGACTAATGTATCAGTAATTGTTCCTTGTTGTGATTTTCTTCAGGGTTTTTTTATCGATCCTTGACAAGGATCAGCCTGCATAGTGTAACAGTCTGATCATGGACTTCAAGTCATAAATGTGAAACATTAATTGGTTATGGATTTTTAGTTTCTTTTTAGCTCCACTGTCCGAAGGCCAGCGGGCTATTGTCATGGCGTTGTGTCCGTCGTGCGTCCGTCCGTCCGTCCGTTAACTTTTTCTTTAAACATCTTCTCCTCTTATACCAGTAGGCCAATTTTGACCAAACTTGGCAGGAATGTTCCTTGGGTGACCCTTTTCAAAACTTGTTCGCGAATTTTTGATTTGTCAAAAAAAGTGGGCGTGGCAGGGAGAAAGGGGCTTATCAGACTTAAAGAAATACAAGAAAATTCTTTAACAAGAGGCCCAGAGGGCCTTATCGGTCACCTGAATCAAATGAGCAGACACAGTTAAGGAAAATGTTAAAAGTTAACTAATAGCGCACCCCCCAGCACCACCATTTCTTGACAGTTTTTTTTCTCTTGTACAAACTTATTTAAAGACTCAAATACCAAATGTGAATTCAATCCAACAATAGAACATTTCTTAATATGTACCCTATTTACCCCCTTTTGGCCCCTTTTGGGGCCTCAAAGGGAGATAACTCCATGATTTGTATAAATCTGAAGCGGCTTCCCAATGGGATGCTTCCTGCCAAGTTTGGTAGAAATCTGTCTCAAAAAAATGTAGAAAATGTTCAAAGTTTAGTAATAATGCGAAACCCTCCCATCCCCGATCCCCAGCACGACCATTTATTGACAGATTTTTTCTCTTGTACAAACTTTGTAGTCCTTGCCCTAAAGACTTTAACTTCCAAATGTGTATTCAATGCAACAGCCGGTTCATGAGAAGAAGATTTTTTAAGATGTACCCTATTAACCCCCTTTTTGACCCTTTATGGGACCTCAAAGGGAGATAACTCCATGATTTGTACAAAATCTGAAGCGGCTTTCTATTTTAGGATGCTTCCTGCCAAGTTTGGTTGAAATCCGTCCAATGGTTCTTAATAAGAAGTCGAAAATGTTAAGTTAACTAATAACGCAACCCCCCTCACATCCCCCATCCCCAGCACGGCCATTTCTTGACGGATTTTTTTCTCTTGTACAAACTTTGTTGTCCTTATCCTAAAGACTCTAAATACCAAATGTGAATCCAATCCAACAGCCGGTTCATGAGAAGAAGATTTTTTAAGATGTACCCTATTTAACCTCTTTTAGGCCCCTTATGGGGCCCCAAAGGGAGATAACTCCACGATTTGTACAAATCTGAAGCGGCTTCCCATGGGGATCCTCCCTGCCAAGTTTGGTTGTAATCCGTCCAATGGTTCTCAAGAAGAAGTCAAAAATGTTAAGTTAACTAATAACGCGACCCCCCCCCCCTCACATCTCCCATCCCCAGCACGGCCATTTCTGGACGGATTTTTTTCTCTTGTACAAACTTTGTTGTCCTTGCCCTAAAGACTCTAAATTCCAAATGTGAATCCAATCCAACAGCCGGTTCATGAGAAGAAGATTTTTTAAGATGTACCCTATTTAACCTCTTTTAGGCCCCTTATGGGGCCCCAAAGGGAGATAACTCCACGATTTGTACAAATCTGAAGCGGCTTCCCATGGGGATGCTCCCTGCCAAGTTTGGTTGTAATCCGTCCAATGGTTCTCAAGAAGAAGTCGAAAATGTTAAAAGTTAACGCACGACGGACGACGCACGACGCACGACGCACGACGACAGACAAAACACGGTCGCAATAGGTCACCATGACCTTCGGTCAGGTGACCTAAAAATCAACCATTGGGCCATGTTAAACCAAACCTGGCAGGAATGTGCCTTGAGTCATTCCTTTCAAAATTTGTTCACAAATTTTTGCATTTGTCAAAAAATGTGGCTGTGGCGGGGAGAAGGGGGCTTATCAGACTTAAAGAAATCATAAGAAAATTCTTTAAAAATCAACCATTGGGCCAATTTGAGCCAAACCTTGCAGGAATGTGCCTTGAGTCATTCTTTTCAAAATTTGTTCACAAATTTTTACATTTGTCAAAAAATGTGGCCGTGGCAGGGAGAAAGGGGCTTATCAGACTTACAGAAATCATAAGAAAATTCTTTAAAAATCAACCATTGGGCCAATTTGAACTAAACCTGGCAGGAATGTTCTTTGAGTCTCTCTTTTCAAAATTTATTCACAATTTTTGACATTTGTCAAAAAATGTGGCCGTGGCAGGGAGGAAGGGGCTTATCAGACTTAAAGAAATCATAAGAAAATTCTTAAAAAATCAACCAGTGTGCCCAATTGAACCAAACTTTGCAGGAATGTGCCTTTAGTCGTTCTTTTTAAAATTTGTTCACAAATTTTTATATTTGTCAAAAAAATGTGGCCGTGGCAGGGAGAAAGGGGCTTATCAGACTTAGTGAAATCATAAGAAAATTCTTTAAAAATCAACCATAAGGCCAATTTGAACCAGACGTTGCAAGAATGTTCTTTGAGTCTCTTCAAAATTTATTCACAAATATCAAGATTTGGCTGCCGCTGTGTAAGGCTTACAAGAAATCATGGGATAATTCTTCCACTTTAACCAGTGGAGCGATTCAGGCCCTCCTGGGCCTCTTGTTTAATACATAGTGTATTATTAGTACATTTCGAACAAAGAAATCAGATTAGTGAAAAGCCACTTTTCAAATGTTTCTTGTAGGCAGCTGGAGGTAAACATCCCCCCCCCACACACACACTCCACCACCTCCCCAAAAAAAGATAGTTGGCTTTTGACGATCTTCATCTATGAGTCTATTATTTAGAAAGCCTTGAAAGAGGAGAAGAAAATGCTGATAACCTATAGTTTCTCCTTTCTCTCAATGGTATAACATTCAAACTAATTTGTTCAATTAACCACATCAGCTTCGCTCTGTGTACAATTACAATTGTTTCAGATTTCCCTACCAGTCTAAAATGTTGTTTGTGAAAGATTTCATTGTTATAATTAATGAATAGGGAAAACAATACCCCTGCCCTCTTCCTGATTCACTGATGTAACAATAAGATGGCTTTACGGTGGCTTTAAAGAATAATACCCGTAGAAAAGCGAATGGCGAGTGAGTTCTACTATGTCAAAAGGGGGCTTAGTATCAAGACAATTCAAGATAAATGAAACTATTGAAGACGATGTACAAGGGCGGATCCAGGTCAAAGCCCAAATGATAGCATTTAATAAGAAGTTATATAGTGAAAATTCAATTTTCGGTCAATTCCAGGGGGGTCATGACCCCCTGACCCCACCCCTAGATCCGCCCTTGATGTAGATTCTACTTTTGTGTATTAATAAGTTGAATAAACTTGAAATTTAGAGGATAAAAGATGCATTATGTATAGGAAAACTTGTCGTAAAAGAATAGTCAGCAGTTTCACCTTTTGCCTCAAAATTTTCTATGCTGAAATTCACAAAAGTCCTATCTTTGTTTTTGTTACATATTGGAACCTGTTATTTTGGCAATAATACAGTCATAAATATTTGGCGGTGGAAAGTTCCACTGCCAATTATAATTATGACGTTGCCCGAATAATTCCAATGTTGCATGAATCTCATTAGGGGAGGACTACCTTAACCCTATCACAGACAAGACCTGGTTTTGTCGTTCATAAGAGAATTGGCTGGGAAAAACATTGAGACAAAAGAAGAAAATGCCGAAGACCAGCATTTTCTCCTTTTGCCTTAATATTTTCTGTGCTATATTGTACACAAATCACATCTTTTTCAACATCCATGTTGTTGTCTTCAACAGCTTTCAAATATGGGACCACCCTAAAATCTTGCTGTTGGGGAAAGGGTTAATATCAAAAATCCCCCTTTTCCTGTGACATAACTAGAACTTTCAGGAAGCAAAATGGAAATATGATATTGTTGAACATTATTGGAAAGTTTTTAAATACAGTTCATTTCCTTGTCAGTGATAGCTGCTTTATGACATTACAAAACATTAAAATGTTGTATTGAAATGAATACTGTGATCCGGGTAGAGCTTTTTGTTGACAATCTTAGAATTTTACAAAGGAATTAGTAGTCTACCTACCAATTCTGAAAAAGTGGCTAGAAAACATTTTCGTAGGCATTTTTTGAACATGGAGTTTTGATGTATTATTTGCAAAGTATAAAGCTTTCCTGATTTGCTTAGACCGGTAGTCGCCTCCAGTCGGCCGTATTAAGGTCACAAAACAAGGTCAAAGGTCATTGGGTGCAAAATTCACATAAGCCCCCTTTAAATACGTATAACTCTGTCAATTATATGTCTAAATGCACGGAAACGGTTTTAAATGAAAGCCCAATTAATTGTCTTGCATATCAAATATAGTAAATGATAATTTTCTCATTTGCACATTCATTAATATTTGGCAAAATGTAAAAAATGGCAAAAAATGTGCAAAATTTGAACGCTGTGTAAATGGAAATCATGCTGCATGTGAAAAAATATTGCGATTTCAATTACACAAACACGTTCAAAAATGTCTATAAACCCTAAGCAAAAATTTAAAATTAAGTTTGATGGTGAAAAGGCACCATTTCTATATGCAGGTACAGCTCAAAGTCAGCTGGGGTCAAGATTTGTAACGATCATTGCTTTTACACAGTGTACACGGCATTTCAACAGTATTGATGGAACTTAAATGATATCATTTCTTTTGTCTGGATATTGACTCTAAATAGATCATATTAGTATATACCTGCAAAAATAACATTTAATACAATGACTTTCACGGTGTAAATGTTTAAAAAGTGAGTAAGAGTTACCCCGCCCACTCAAATAACCTAGGAATTTGGTACAATTTACTTTGGCGACCAAAACATTACAAGTAATGTAATGAATAAACATTTAACAATCTAGAACAATTTGTTTTTTGTATAAAAAAAAACTCACTTGTTCGGAAATGGTTGACATGGTTTCACGAAGAACACATAGGCCTATGCCTAGGCATAGGCCTATGCCTAGGCCTAACTACGCCTCCCCACCTATACATTCTGATGGGTTACTGTACATTAAGGACAGATCCTCCAGTTGTTACTGCGCAACTTGCTGCGCATATCCTAAATAACGAAATAAAGCTGTTTCAGTAATTGGCCTTTTTCAGCAAATGTATTTCTTACATTTAGTTAATGTTTGGTTGATAAATGACAAGACCCTTTTCGGTTATTTCAATTTTCCCTGTTTGGTCTATTAAAGTGCAATAGTACTCGGATGGTACATTTCGCTTTCTGTTACGGGTTCAAAATGTGGCGTTAGCGATAGGAAACGGAGCAACAAAAACAACGTGGTGTCTTTATGAGATAGTCCGCTTTAGATTGACACAAAAGATGACACGTTTTATTATCTAAAGCTGGTAATAAGGAAGAAAATGGATAAAAGTAGTGAAACAAATTCGGACAGAGCTGTAAAAAGTAAACCAAATTTTATTTATAACTAAGAAAAACGCTTGGTTTGATATATTTTTCTTTTTTTGTTTTTGTAGGTATGACCAAGCGCTATGTCTATACCAAAAAAGAAAAAATTCTTACCGCTGGAATATTTTTTATTATCAGAAACGTTGCGAAAAAAGAGCAATTTCAACTACTTTTGAAAGAATGTTTTACTAAAAATTTCAAAATCATCACTAAATTTTCCCAAATTGATACTCATTTAGACAGAAGAAAACATATTGAACACAATAAAGACTTATTTATGTAATCTTAGTCATTTCGAACACCTTTTTTGTGGGTATTTAAGAGACACCTCATTTTTGCAATTTTAGACAAGAGTAGTCTCCCTTGAAATTCAATAACTTTTTAATTCGCTTGGTGACCTATAGTTTTTAAGTCATTTTTTTACTTCTCATATATTTAAATATCAGTACAGAAAAAATAAAAAATTTCTTACCGTGGGAAATAAATGGAGGATCTGTCCTTAAAAAGCCTCAGATAGGAAAGACTGGGTGCATAACTACAATCCATTAGACAAAGAAAAGCTTATTCAATAAATAAAAAGATGATTGGCATAGTAACTTGTTACGTTCAGGCCCGTAGGAAGAGGTGGCTCGGAGGCTTTGCCCCCCCCCCCCCATGGCAAAAAATGCCGATTTTTTCTTATTTTACGCGAAATTGTAGAGAAAATCAAATTTAGCCCCCCCCCCCCCCCCCCCCAATATTCAGATACAAGAGCTTCAGCCCCTCCAATATAAAATTGCTTCCTACGTGCCTGACATGTACATGTATGCAGAAGTAGCAAAAATGGCATTTTCTTTTTATTGAAAATCGACTTTTGGTCAAACTAAAAGATATTTTTTTGTTTTCATAGGAACTGAAAAAGTAAGTCAATTTCATCGATGCGATATGCCATTAACTTGTACCTTCATATTTTTTGCTTAACTTCAGAGCGTGTTTATAGATTTAAAGAACAGAGTGGGATCAAACACCAAAATTCCAAAATATGCAAGAGAGATCTTCAATATTTTAGGCAGGTTTCAGCTAAAAGCAGTAGAAAAATGATATATTTTATGAAATCAGTACTGTTAATGATGCATTAAAGCAACATCCGGCATTCAATTCTTTCTAGCATTGTGCTATCTTGAAACAGTAGAACCGGGCACAGGGGAGAAAAATATAGAAACTGATGGATTTTTCTCAATAAGTGTTTTTTTAACAAAATTGATTTTGATTGCCTGGTCAAAATTTAGATTCAAAACAGCTTTAAAGTAGGTGGGCTCAGGACAATTCTTGTACTAGAAAGTCCCACAATTCAATGACCTAGTTTGATAAGATTCGAGTGGCTAGAACCTTTGTTCAATCATCCTTCCATATGCCTACACATTTCACAAGTGAAAAAACTTTTAAGGGTAAGCCAGACAATCGTTCTTTTATGATCCAGGCACATCTGACAGCTGTATCCACTATGAACCATTCTTTTAAAAGCAATATAGTCTGTTTCTACGGACAATTGGCAGAAAGTACGTCCACAAGAACCATTGGAATTATTTCCAAAATGTGTTGAAGAGCAATTGTCTGTAGTTTATGGCGAGTCCTCTTCTTTTTGCTACCACCAAACTCTGGCTAAGACATCCAGAGATGCGGGAATGCGGGAAGTGGGGGTGACTAAGGTGAGAATTGTTTAATGGCTGCTACCGTAGAGGACTTCTATAGATCAAGTAATAACGATTGGCAAACTAGATGGAAAAATAGTATTGTATGGAGTTCGAAGAAGTGGAAAAACAAAAACGTTTTAATACAAATATCTGGTTCTGTCTGTGCGAGGCTCAAAACGTTTTGATCCCCCATTAACACACAATGGCAGAATCATAGCACACAATGGCAGAATCACGGTACAGATTGGAGACTAGGCTCCCCAACTAGCACCTTTACGGTGCTCTGTGTTATCAGTCACACATCTCAGTCAGTATCAGTCAAATGGAGCCTTGTCCATGGACTAGGTATATACTGTAGGTTAAAGTGCATACCCACTTTAACGTGTTTTTTTTCTTGGAAAGCAAATCTATTGATAACATTTTTTGAATATTTCTATAATACTATAAACGTGATACTGTATCATAAAAACGAGAAAGCAGGAACGCTTTTACTGGACCACCCGTTCTCGAAGTGTGACGAAAATGATTCTTCAGCTAAGTTTGATTCAGACCAGACAGACTATGTACATGTAGAACTTAGTGTGTAGCCTGGGTCCAGTCATCGGTATACAATGTGAAGAATATGATTCAAAGACATTGATGTATGTAAAATTGTGGTACCTGTGAACAGGAATAGAGAAACAGCAAGACATTGTTATACTAGAATCCAGGCTAAGTAGCATGGTGCACAGCATTATCTCGAGAGAATACCCAGAGTCAACTTTAAAAATTTTAGAGATCACGAAACAAAACTGCCATGCGATTCTAGACTTTAATCGTACTCCAACCCTTCCAAAACAAGAGGTCTCCCTAAAAGCGCTGTCAAATCTGGCAGATGATTAAGGTATTCCACCCGTTATAAGATACCAAACACTTTGTGAAAATTTTCCTCCATCTTCAGCATGTCCAGTTACATTGCAAGTCAATACCTTGTCAATTACCGTTGCCACTGATGACGCCGAAGATGCATGATATATTTCGCATCTATTGACGTATGAAATATATCATAATAGTTATGCTACGTAAATAGTTATCCAAGAATAACTGATATGATCAAGCCTTCATCTTTTTGGCCTTCTGAAACAATACCTGTTGTTGAGTCTAGCAGTTAATGGAATAGAAGAGCACGTCCACTTCTTAAGTTCTTTCCCATGGGTACATTCTCAGAAATATTTGTTATTACGTCTCTGATCCTACGAAAATACGTCCAGGTTTTGTGCCCTTAAACTTCACAAATGGATGTGTATGCTGAGAATCTCTTGCATCGACGAATGTTAAGATTTCCAAGCAAATGGACTTCGAGTTGTGGTCATAATATAGGATTAAGGTATAATTTTTATATGAAAAAAAACTCGATTTCTGCACAATTGATATACAAAATCCATTTTATTTTACTTTTATTTATTTCGGCATTCACATTTACTGACCAATCAAGTAAACAACACGTTCCTGTTCGATTTTCTGAATTAAATCGGATGATCTGAGTTATAATGCAAAAAATGTATGAGGTTTTTAACATACGGATTCACTTTTTTCGTATGTTTTATGATAAGGCACAACAATACTCGTATACAAATGAAAGATACACATTTGATTACAACAAAAAATATAATTGAATGAAGAGTTTTTAGTTATGTCATAAGTTAGTCAATGCCCAGAGGCATGTCAGGTATATTGTCGTCAGCATACTAAAAAGCAACCCCAGGTTCATAGATTTTCCTTATTTATGTACAAAGAGTTCCTTTGTGCCAACTCCACAACCCATTAGTTGTCAATCAAAATGGTAAGGATTGTGCAGGATGGATTAGCTAGCGATCGTTGTGTCTTTATATTTTAATATTAACCAGTAACACAATGTAACGTTTTATTAAAGATCGAGTGATATGCATAATTAGAACAGAACAGAACATAGTTTAATACAACTTAAGCATATACAGCTCATCGTTGACAAACATACAATATAACATTTGCGTCGAAATGACGTATACATATAAACAAATTTAACATCATGGAAAATCAATCGAAATACAAATCTAACAACAATAAATTAAAATGGTGAGACTGTTAAATACATTTTCCTATATAACTAGTGGATATTGAATATTTTCTTGGCGTAATTTGAATGCTTTTGTGCAGTACAATGCCAAATTATTTAGGGTGGTTCTTTTGTCAGAATTTAAAAGCTGTACAAATTTAAACATGTTAGGTCTATTTATATAGTAATTTTTAAGATGACTTTTTCTAATGTCGTTATAAAAAGGACACACCAAAACAAAATGGAATTCATCTTCTACCTCATTTGAATTACAAAGAGTACATATACGTTGGTTTCTCTCAATTTTTTCATGTCTGCCAGTTTCTATTTTCAAAACATGCGAAGATAGTCTCAATTTGGCTAAAACATTTCTATATTTAGAACAGTTTAATATTTCTAAATAAGAAGATCGTTTAAAGGTCGGTTTCAAATTTACGAACAATTTCAATGATGGGTAATATTTAACATTTTCATGCCAATTGCTAATGTACATGTCTCGTAAACGTTCTCGCAAAATAGGTATGAAAACAGTACACTTTACTGATTCTGGGTACATCCAAACATCGGGAAATCCTACAGACTGCAGGATTTCACGAACCTTGGATGACCAATTTACAACATTTTCATTACAATCAATGAGAATCTTTTGCTCATTTGTCAATATATTTAGAATACTATTTTGCGATTTTTCGTGGTACAACTTCAGCCAAAATTTAATAATGCGAATATTTCTAGAGATATAAAGGGGATATCTTTCAAGTTCTGCATATAAGGCGAGAGATGAAGTGCTATTTTTGACCTGTAAAATCCATTTGCAAAAATTTCTATGAATTGCTTCTAAATTTTCGGCCTTCAAGTGTCCCCAAACTTCACACCCATAATTAAGAACAGAAAGTACCTGTGAATCAAACAAATTGAACAAAATGTTAATTGCAGGATCGAGATCTCTTGTAGAACTTAGTAGTGAATTCATTGCTCGTAGAGCCTTACTACGTATTTCATTTGTCGCTTGAACAAAGGAGCCACTGCAAGAAAACAAAATGCCAAGATAATTAAAACTATCTACTTGTTCGATAGTATTCCCGTCATACAATATATCAAATTCTTCTTTTATGTTAGCCCTTTTCCTGAAAACTAGGATTTTCGTTTTCTGTACATTAACTGTAAGTCCCCACTTCCTGCAATAATTTTCCAAACATTTTATTTGCTCTTGCAATGCCTCCCTTGTTTCTGCACAAATAACTGCGTCGTCTGCAAATAAGAACAAATAAATGGAAATCTGGTCTATTATAATACCTGGATTATTACTATTTTGTATGGATAACTCTATATCATTAACAAAGAAAGAAATTAGAGATACATACAGAATCATATTTAGTTCAATTTCTAAAACAATTTCAAGAGTATTGGTAACAAAATCGGATAGACCCAAAGACTGAATCTCCTGTTGTCCCTAATGGAAGCATGTACATATCTAAGTATATACATGTATATATACCTTCATGGGCACTTAAGATCTTCATATCCCATACCATAATCGCATATCAGAACTGCAGTCAGACTTATGATTGTGATAAAAAATATCCATAGAATGGAATGATCCGTTCCTAATTACATTTTATGTACATGTTCGAATGTTCTCGTAAGGCTACTAGATGTAATCATCCAAATTGCAATAATGGAATTAAACGCTCGGTTTACAAAGTGAAACTACACCATTAATAAACAAAACATGTTGAAACATAAAAACTTACCTTCAATGTCGTATGATCGTATACCTCACGATAAATGACCTGGTAGAGCATCCCAGCCTATTGGCTAGGGCTGCTCTGTCAGGTCTATTATCGCGAGCTATAAGATAGTGAAATGACTACTTTCAGCTGTTGATTATGCTTAATTTCTGTTTTATTTTGAGTCTTTATTTATTTAATTGCATTTTCAATGACTATGTATTCGTCAATAGAGGCAAAGATTTGACTAAGTGATGTCGATATAAGCTATATATAGTTCTAATGTTGTTTTATTAGAGCAATGTTTTTGCCCCTAAAATTCTATAATATTTTAGGAAAATGCATCAAAAGCTATAAAAATTCATGAAAATATTATTTTTTAACAAAAATTTCCAATAAAACATCGTAAAAATATCGTAGAATATCATTCATGTGAAGTTCGTATTGCTACACCAATGTTTGTGTTTTTTGTAATTTTTTGGAAAATTTACCCCACCCACTTTTAGCTATGGCTACAGGGGTAAGCCAAAGACTTATTCTGTATGCAAATATATTTCAGTAAACAACAGGTGTCTAGGCAATTTTTAAGTATAATGTAAGTCATCCAAACCTACCGTTGGTATTTTTTAGGATTTTTTTACTTTTCGAAAAAACTTATTTTTTGTGATTTTTTGGCCATTTTTTGTTATATTTATCAAAAATTACAAAAACACAAATTTGTAAAGTTGCATATTGATGTTTTAAGTGACAGTACAAATCGTCAGCTTTATTTAGGTACCAAAATAATTGTTTTAGCTTAAAAAATGTGTAAGTTATGGGGTATTTCAGGGGGCATGTGTGAAAAATGTACCGAATGACCTTTGACCTAGTTTATTTCAACCAATATCGCCTACTAGAGGCGACTACCGGGCAAGCCGTACGTACCATGCCTTGAAGATATCATTGGGTATGGTAGTCGCCCATGTTCAGAGAATGCCTACGAAAGTCACATTTTTTGGCTTTGTAGGCAGACTATAGGGATTTACAATGGATACAAACCATATAATGATGATACTAAGTTTTGTGAAGAAAACCATGCAAACAGGTATGTGAAATGATTTTGTTTTTTCATAAATAACTTATCTCTTGTGACAATTACTCCAGCTAAAAAAATTGATATAAAGCTTTACAATTGAAGAGGTAGAATAGTAGAATATATTTACGAAAATTTAGGAAATGTTACTGACACCATTTTTGTGTGTTTTGTCAATTGATTTTCTGGGCCTGTCTTTGGAAATCGTTGATTGATTGATCAGGATTCATGTTGCATACACAGTGTCACCCCATGTCACAAACAAGAGGACCATGATGGTCCTATATCGCTCACCTGAACCAAAATGATATGAGCAACACTTTTGTTAAATTCAATTAATATAATTTTATGACTTTAAGACTGAGAACGAACTTATGGTCAATAGCGTTGTGAAATTCCAACTTATACGAGATCCTATGGTGCCCAACTGTGTCCAAGTTTTGTCTTGATTGATAAAAAATTGTAGTTTCTAGAGTATAAACAATGTCGAAAGCAGCTGAAAAAGCAGTTGTTTTTTTTTTCAAATTCAAGGGCACATAACTCTCGACTTCCTGAACAGATCAGACTGAAAATCGAACTCATCTGAGATTTTGTGGTCCAAAACATTGTGTCCAAGTTTTGTCTTTATTAATTACTAATTGTAGAGTCTAGAGTGTAAAACAAGTCGAAAACAGCCGAAAATGGCAATTCTATCAAATTCAAGGGCACATAACTCTCCACTTTCTGATCAGATCAGACTGAAAATCAAAGTCATCCGAGATCTTATGATACCCAACATTGGGTCCAAGTTTTGTCTTGATTGATTAATAATTGTAGATTCTAGAGTGCAAACAAGGTCGAAAACAGTCAAAAACGGCAACTTTGTCAAGTTCAAGGGCAAATAACTCTCGACTTTCTGATTAGATCAGACTGAAAATCAAACTCATCCAAGATCTTATGATCCCAAACATTGTGTCCAAGTTTTGTCTTGATTGATTAATAATTGTAGATTCTAGAGTGTTAACAAGGTCGAAAACAGTCAAAAATGGCAATTTTGTCAAGTTCAAGGGCACATAACTCTCGACTTTCTAATCAGATCAGACTGAAAATCAAACTAATCCAAGATCTTATGATCCCCAACATTGTGTCCTCATTTTGTCTTGATTGATTAATAATTGTAGATTCTAGAGTGTAAACAAGGTCGAAAACTGCCAAAAATGGCAATTTTGTCAAATTCAAGGGCACATAACTCTCGTCTTTCTAGTCAGATCAGACTGAAAATTGAACTCATCCGAGATCTTATAGTTTCCAACATTATGTCCAAGTTTTGTCTTGATTGATCAATCCCCTGTGAAATGTAATTCATAAAATAATGAACATATTATGAATCTTAAGAATGTTTCATACATTACTCATTATCACTTCTTTAACACACTTCATGAAGTTTTCTGCATGAAGTATGATGATAATTGCTTCATGAAGACATTATGAAGATATTAATGATTGACAAAATCCTTAAAACCTTCATGATGAATGCAAAGGATTTATTATGAAGTTTTCATTTAAAAAAATCATTAATAACCCTGAAACTTGCTCATGATTTTTTTCTGAATATTTTCCACTGCAAGTAAAACCAGTACTTCATAAAACCTTCATGTTTTGTTGTATTAAGAATAAATCATGAACTCATCATGAATTGATAATGGATTGTGTACAGTTCATAAAATGTTCTTAAAACATTCATGATCTCCCAGTCTAATTTATGTTCCAGTCTATGACATGTGCTTTAGAAAATAATGGAGGGAATTTTGCTTGTCTGACTATTTGTCAAGAAATATGTTTTTGTTAAGAGTTATAATTAATATTTTTAGTTATAATCAAGTGATAAAGGAGCTCACTAAATGATAAAACCAAGGAAGGCAATGTTAGTAAGTGTTCTTTAGACTAAATTTAACAAATTCAAAAGTTTATTTTTTTTAACATTCCCCACCCACATAATTATTCTGTAAAATGGATATTATTATTTTGCTTCTATAAATAGGAATCATTGATTTTTAATGGCCTGTTACTTATTACAGTTCTGAAACTACCTGTTCTACAAAAAGTTTCTTAAGTTTTGTTCTGTCAGCAATATATTTGTACAAATTGTTTTTTAGTATTTTTCATGACCTTGACATGATTGTTTTTTTATTTCATTACTGCTTGGTTTAAGGATTTATTATGCATTTCCAACTTCATAAAAAATTCATTACTCTGTGTTTAGAGAAACCTGTATGTTTTTATGAAGTTTGTAAAGAAATATTATTCATGAATTCTTCATTGAAAAGAAGTGAACAGAAAATGGCCCATACTCATTTTTAATAGAATAATCATGATTTCTTCTTAAGATCATTTGCGTATTTTTCTTGCATGAAGTCTTCATGAATTATATGATTATTTATTCATGAAGACTTCATGCCTTTTTCTCAGAATGCAAAACTGCATGGTTTAAGGATTTATTATGCATTTCCAACTTCATGAAAAATTCGTTACTCTGTTTTTATGAAGATTTATGCCAAATGGGCCATTTTCTGTTCACTTCTTCTTCATGAAGATTTCATTTTTTCCATTCTTGAATAGCTCATGAATATTTATTAAATACTTCATGAAGAATGACAAAGCATTTCACAGGGGATAATTGTAGATGCTAGAGTGTTAACAAGGTCAAAACTAGCTATTTTTTATGTTCAAGGGCAAATAACTCCAGACTTCCAAGTCCAATCAGGCCTATAATCGAACTCGTCCGAGAACTTATGACCATACTTGCTTTGACCAAGTTTGATTAAGATTGGCCAACTTTTCTGGATGCTAGAGTGTTAACACCAAATTGTTGACAGACAGACGGACGGACGGACAGACGGACGGACAGACGGACAGACGGACGGACGGACGACGGACATTGAGTGACCACAATAGCTCACCTTGAGCACTTCGTGCTCAGGTGAGCTAAAAAGCTATTACACGATGGTAAATCACATGACTCAGAATTTCAGAAAATCTTCAATATTTTTGTTAATATTGGACTAATTTGAATTCGGTTTGAAGCAGAGAAGGTGGAGGAAAGATGCCAGGAATAAGCTGAAGGTGGTTACAGATTTTTGAAAAATCAACTGATAAAAAGTTATTGAATATCAACCAAAGTTGGCCAAAAATGCCAAAATTTCCTTATTTTACACTGAAAATTTGGGTAAAATCCAATTTAGCCCCCCCACCCCCCTCCAATCATTCAGACACAGGGGCTAGAGCCCACCCAATTTGAAATTGATTCCTACGGGTCTGAGGAGCATGTGTATTTCAACCCTTTCCCAAAAAAGCTTGGGAAAACATTGAAACAAAAGAAGAAACTGCTGATAACCAGCAGTTTCTCCTTTTGTCTCAATATTT
Organism: Fragum sueziense; assembly: GCA_963680895.1. Lineage (NCBI taxonomy): Eukaryota > Metazoa > Mollusca > Bivalvia > Cardiida > Cardiidae > Fragum > Fragum sueziense. Next base: position 50,451,028 of record OY804596.1, read on the forward strand.
TCTGTGCCATATTTTACACAAATTATGTCTTTAATAACATCTATTTTGTCATTTGTGGCCGATCTCCCTAAAATTTTGTTGTTTGGGAAAGGGTTAATGAGTCTGCAAGCACTCTTTGTTGTTCTGAAGTAGTTCAAAGTCTTTGTCATTTACAAGTGATTAGCCGGAAGGCGTTTGTGCATGATTGCATTTTTTGTGCCCCGATTATTAATATCCACTTAAAGTCATATTTCTTCTGATGATCTTTAATTGCAGGGAATTCTAAATGAATATTATCATAGCTTTTATGAATATTTAATGATGTAGCCATGAGATAGAAATATCATTAGCAAACACTAAAAGCTGCAAAAGATGACAAAAATCAATGAAAAATTGCACATCATTTTAAAAATAAATCAAGGAAAATATTTAGCAAATGAAGAACTGGTTGGACATCAAAAATGTACCAAGTATGTCAAATTATGAACAATTTAAAGTAACCTGCTGTTTAATTGATGTTAATGGGTAATTATTCACGCTTTAATGGGATGACAAATTTAATGGGCCAAAAGTGTGACCAACTCTTGTGTGAAGCAATCATTGCATCTAAGTTGGTTTTCATCACCCTAACTAACTGTGATACATTATAAGCTTCATTTTGATGACTTGATGTGTCAAATGCAAAACTATTGTAAGTACAAACAAATTCATATGCAATTTGCAATAGTGTTGCACCAAATGTTCAAGATGTCATTATCAATTAACAATTTCTGAACTGTTTGAGAAAGTTTTGACTTCTTTGCTTTTTGTGGCAGTTTCTTTGAAGTAATTGTGGAGATAGCATTTAATGTAAATTTGAAATTGAGTTTGATTATTTTGCTTCTCAAATATAGACAGATTATTGTAAGAAATGAAGGAATACCACTTTACAGTAAGTTTTGATTTTGAATTACTTCCCCTGAATTATATTTTGATATAGGACAAGATTAGTTGTCTCCCTTCTATCCTGAATGACAAACAACAAAAGTTTATGGTGATCCATTTTAAAAGCTGCTCTAGACAACAAAATTGATGATAAAAAGGAAGGGATTTGTGTACAATACAGCACAGAAAATATTGAGACAAAAGGAGAAACTGCTGGTTATCAGTAGTTTCTTCTTTTGTCTCAATATTTTCCCAAACCATTTCTTCCTTGGATGTCAAAACCAGGTCTTGTTTCTTCTTCTTGTGTTACAACACTCCATCCATGTTTGGGAAAGGGTTAAGAATAGTTTTCACAAACAGACAAAATATGGGCTGTTCCAATTTTAAAGCTGCAGCACATCCAAAATGAATGTTGATAAACATACAATTACATACATAGCACAGAAAATATTGAGGCAAAAGGAGCAAATGCTGGACATCAGCAGTTTCTTCTTTTGACTCAAATTGTTTGCTCGATAATTATCTACTTGAGCATTAAAACCATGTCTTGTTTGGGACAGCATTAAAAGTACCTGGCAAATGAATTTGTTATGGAATAGCCACAATTGTTACATATTTTTGTAACAATAGTCTACCTATTTATAATGCATTGCATGATTTAATTAACACCTAGATGTCAATAAGCATGAAGTCTATTACCCATTGTTTATCTTTTCCTTTGATGTTTTGTTACAAGTACCTGTGAAATTTGGACCATAATAGAACAAGTTTAAGCTTGGTAATTAGGGACCTAATTAGTAGCAGCTTCCATTCTAATTTATGTAATAGCAGTCATGGGTTATTGAAATTCAACATTGACCCCTTTTCATCCAAATGTTTTCGTACACTGCAAATATAGCAATGCAACTTACTCAATTGCAAATTTTTAGAATGGTACATGCTCATAGATGTTGATTGAATGGTGTGGGGTTTTGTCCACTGTGCAAAATGAGTGGTGTAGGGTTTTTGTCCACTGTGCAAAATGCATGGTGTGGGATTTTGTCCACTGTACAAAATGCATGGTGTGGGGTTTTGTCCACTGTACAAAATTTAGGGTGTGGGGTTTTGTCCTAGTGGTTTTTTTTTCCTACAATCATTGCAAACAATTATTTCAAGTGAATGAAACAACATTTCTTAGTCTTTCTGGATAGAAAACATTGTTAGAAATGTTTATCAGCCTTTTCTTCCATTCCCAAAATGTTTTCAGTAACTTAATCATAATGTACATATTAGAGACAGCTGCAGATCCAGAAGGGGTCCCCCTCTATAGTTTGATTACTATTTTCATGTAGAAAGTTGTGCAATACTAGGAAAACAAATCCCACAATTTGTATGTTTGAAGTTGCCTTCACAGAAATCCTTGATCCACTGCAAGGAAAGCAGTCTGGAAATATTTAGCAAGCATACTATTAGCTATTGTTTATCTTTTCCTTTGATGTTTGGTATCAAGTACCTGTGAAATTTGGACCATAATAGCTCAAGTAAGCATGGTAATTAGCTTACAAATTAGTAGCAGCTTCTCAGTAATATGTACAAGCAGCAACCAGCAGTCATAGATTATTAAAATCCCAGTGTGAAATCTTTTAATAGGCTCCATATGACTTTTGTCTAGATCCTCGCAAAGGGAATGTATTGACCATTGGATCTATTCTGACCAAATGTAAGAAATTACTACAAAAAGATTTCATGCTTTTACTGGTGCACAAATCAGGGATTAAACAATCCATTGGTCTGTAACAACAAAACTTTAGGGTGATCTAATTTGAAAGTTGCTGCTGACGACAAGAGATGTTGCTGAAGATAGAATTTGTGTATAATACAGCATGGAAAATATTGAGACAAAAGGAGCAACTGCTGATTATCAGCAGTTTCTTCTTTTGTCTCAATGTTTTCCCAAGCCATATCTGTTAGAGATGTCAAAACCAGGTCTTGTTTGGGAAAACATTAAGAAAATCTCACTGCAAAAGATCATTTCTTCATGTACTGTACATTATATTGACAATAGACAATGACCTACATGTATGTACAGCATCACAGTGGTCAACATCCTTCAATCATCAGTAGTCTGATGTTAACAATGTGTAGATCTATGTATCTATAGATATAAATGGCAGAATAATCACTATTCCCCCACATTTAATTAGGGGCCACACCAGGACCCAGAAGGGATTCATACCTTTATGACCCCTCAAGTGATTGAATGATTGACAAGGGGGAATACACCATGCAATCTAAACTGATAAGCCCAATCTGATAGATGGTAGATATCAAGGGAACTTTCTCTTGTTTAAATCACCCCAATACCATGTCCGATACCATATCAGTGTACCAGTATTTGCCTAAATTCCACAGTCTTGTGAAACAATAAATAGCCATGTAAATTGTACCAAAGACACAAAGACCATTTCCATCTTTATGTTTGAACCCTATACCAGAGAAAGTTTTACTTATCTTACGGAAAAAATCTCAAAAAAGTCATTACATCTATGTTTCGGAATGGCGAATGCTATCACTCTTCAATTTGTACAAGCATATTATTTTTCAAGAAATTCAAATGTTGTTGGCAATATCAATATTCAAGCCAAGGTTACAAAATCTTGGCCATATAATTATTGAGCTCACCAACGATAATAATATCAAATTTCAAATATGAATTAAATATTCTAACATCACAAAAGGTTATGAAGAAAAAGAGACCATTTGAAATTGGATCCGAACTAATTATAATAAATAGCAAACTTTAACTTGTGCAGCATTAACAGCCCATTTCCTTGATCAATTGACTTGACCGGTGGTCAAAGATGACCCTCACCTTCAAGTCCATGTTTCTGGAGACCTCAGCAGATGTTATACTTGTTGATATTAATAAAAACTTCCTGTACAATTTTCACTGAACAATTCCTTGCCGATCATTTTTGACAGTGGGTGCAACCAGAACAACTGGTCACAAACTGCATTGTCATTCTAAATTTGTAATTTGAATTCTGAACCCTATGTTGTGGGTACTCATGAGAATCGTCTCGATGAGACGATTCTAATGAGTACCCACAATATAAGGTTAAATGTAGAACTAAAGAAATTTTCGTACATTTAAGTTACATTTTCCACTTTTAGCTGCAGCTCTGGGAGTAACCCCACCCACAATTTAATTTGAATTTTCATATTCAATTTTGAGGGCTGGAATTAAAATGGCCATGCACCTTTGAACTGTTCAAACTCATAAATCTTCGATAAATTACTAGAAATGACACTTGTAAATATACTCAAACGCCAAAAAATAATTCTCATTTGATTATAAGCTATAAATCCTTGGTTAAAGTTGTTAAAGTGGCTACTGCTAAATTATACGACTTATAATTTTCAACTGCACTAGCCTTAATTCATAAAATGTTCAACTTGAAAACATAGATGGAAATGATGAAACTGCTGATTATTAGCTTACATCCTTTCATTCATAGCAATGGGGTGGAAAAGGGAATCTCGGGAAACACTAGAAACAAATCATATTAGGGCGACGTCGTAACATTCGAGGATGGAATGCACATTCGAACGTTATGGGTGGCAATGGAAATTGACGAATATATCTCTCATCAATTTACATTGCCATTGATGGTGCCCGTAAATTGTAAGGTATACCATCGTCAATTTTCTTTGCCACGGATGACGCCCGAAGTTGCTAAATGTGTTTGCTATCTTTTATGATGGATGGAATACCTTGAATTCAGATCAGCCACACACTTTCAAATTGTTTTGCAGTAAAGAGTTTACGCTGACCCCTCTTGTACATCTCAAGTGCTGCCTTGTTCACACTGCATTCTAAATTTCTCATTTTATGGCCTTTTATTAAAATTTCAACAAGATGATTAATTGCTTTTTCACACAGTTTAATCTCGCTTCCTTCTTTGCTTATATGACCACTATCAGAAGCAATTAAATTTTACTATGTCAAATTTTAATAAAAAATTTAAGTGTTCTCTCAAGTCTGTTACTAAGTAAGTCATCAAATACCATATATGGTCATGGTCATAACTTTAAACATAAATTCTCAAATAATAAGATTCCCATATAATTGAATTGTCCAAATTGAGAGAAGATGCAGATGACAAAATCTTGTTTATTAGAATTATTTCATGACTTTCCAACTTTGAAGCACCAAAACTTATTCAGACCTAATGTAGTTGATTGATTGATTGATAATAAATTGGGCTTTATGTCCCACTCAACAGCTATGGTTGTACGAAAAAAAGGTCTTAAGCTTTAAAGCCTGATCAGAAAGGCTTGACTGGCAATATGGACTCAAACTGGCCACCCTTGAGTTACTTAGTCCTGTGTGTTACTACTATGAAACCTACTACATACTTCACCATATCTTCCCATACCAATGCTGATACATGAAATAACTGACACATGGACAACAAATAAACAATGTGATCATCTTGATTTTCAGCACAAAGGGAATAAAATACAAGTGTCTTTTACGTGGCCTTTACAAGCAGATGAGATTAGAACATGAGATCAATCGCTGCAAGATTAGATTTCAAATTAATTTGCAGAAAATCTGTACAGTACAAAACAGCAATGGTCATCAATCAAATCTGGCCACAGAGCCCTGAAGTTTGGACAGCCTTCCGATTGTATCTCTATTTGAAGGGGTCGGACACCCTGCATATGGACAACCCATGAGGCATTCTTTGGTTGACCCCCAAAGACCTTTAAACATTGGCCGTTTGAAGTATAAAATTGAAACACACTGTTTGCAAGATGAAGATTGCTAATCTTCGCAGACCAGGTTTAGTATAGAAAACATACAAAGATACATGTACAGTTGCAATAGTTACCTAATGCATTTTTGCTAATAATATTCGTCGGTGCTATGACAAAATGGCGTAATAGAAATTTTGCTCGAAAACCATTTTTTTCAGGAGAGCCAAAAACGTTTTTGCCGTTTTAAAAACTGTCAAAAAATATGCCGTCAAAATTGCGTAACTCACTATTACTCTCGTGTAAATTTGTCTACGTATAACGCCATTTTGTCAGCTAAATCGAGTTACGCAATTTTGTCACATGATAATTGAAAGGGTTCTAATAGGTGTAGAAAAACGCCGTTTTGACAGGATATGCGCTCCTACATACTTAGTAGAAAGCATTTATAAAAAAAAATTGACAAAATGGCGTAACTAATTTGTTACGCCATTTTGTCATAGCACCGACGATATGCTCAAAGTGTAATTTAAAGTCATGAGTCCATAAATTCTGAAGTATTTGCAGAAAGTCCATTGCTAATAAGCAAAGAATTGTTAGTAAGGAGATTGCAACTTTTACCATATCTTTGCTCTGAAGCACAAATCATACTTTTCTGACAGACTGGGTGCAAGGTCAAACTGACTTGAAGTCCATTTAAAAATTTCTTTACTTGAATCACAATTGACGTTTTATCATCTAATCTGACGTATAATTTCTAAATTCAATTAATTGCTAAATAGGTTTATTTCTAAATAGGTTGTTTCCATAGCAATTTGGTGTACAAATAAAGATTCAAAATCACATTTTCAGAAATTGAGTCCCGTCTTAAAAGGCTAAATACAAAACTAGTGTAAATGCATATGAAATGCTTAACACTTGAAATACTTTTGCATGAATCCTCACAATTTCATCTCTTCGTTTTTCCATCCTTTTGTATAATTTTGACACTACAGTATTTAGACAAGAAAGTAAAGAATAAGCCTATAGTATCATTTTCTCAAGTGTCAATATTTGTTCAAGCAATGAAATCGGCCTTTCATTAAAGGCCGTTGATTGTATTAACCCTTTCCCACACAAGACCGGGTTTTGACGTACCTAATAGAAAAGGCTTTGGAAAATATTGAAACAAAAGAAGAAACTGCTGATAACCAGCAGTTTCTCCTTTTGTCTCAATATTTTCTGTGCCATGTTTTACACAATACATGTCTTTATTATCATCAATTTTGTCGTCTGCAGCAGCTTTCAAATTGGGTTGCCCTGAAATTTTGTCGTTTGGGAAAGGGTTAAAGCATTAACAGTCAAGTACAATACTATTTTATGTTCGCATTAAAGTGCTAGAAGTTTTTCAGTTAGAAAAGAGCCTTAGGTAATGGTCAAGATTGACCAGTCCAATACAAATATGGCATTGTCCGAGCCCACTTTCCTTCCTTCACTCTGTTAAAATTCAAATTTGTGTCCCTGAAATTTTAGACAACAAATTTTGGGGATGTCAAAGGCTAGTATGAAGGCATCCTGCTTTTTATAGAATTTGTTGACAACATAATAGAAACAATTTAACATGTATCAAATACACATCATTCTGTGAAATTGACATGTGCCTTGGCCTTCAAAATTTTGTGGTGTTGAAGTTAAATTTAGTCAAATGAGATTGGTATACTTATTATAGTGTCTTCTATAATTAATTCTCAAGCAAAGGGCTCCGTCAAAAAATGCAAACAAACAGGTCAAATTCAACAATGCCAAACTTAACTTCTATAGAAAAGTATCCATTGTAAACAAACATGGTGTTAACCTTTCCTTTAGCTTCAGTACAACCAAAGTTTGTTCAATTTCTGCTTATAAGAATGTGTCTTAGCATCTTCTAAACATTCTTATTACAGTTTGATATACAGTTTATTTCATGGAATTGATTAAGGCAGGATATACATGGATATTAAATTAATTTGTTGGGGAACCAATTTGTTATGCATGCCTTTCTTCTAGGTGATTTCTTTCTATTGATCTTTCAACATTAAGGTGAAAGGTCACTTTTCAATCAGGACCCCAGGTTAAAATTTAATTACCACTTCTATTAACCTAAGTATTTAGTGTGAACATGGTACTTTCAACACTTTGTTTTGTGCTCTATTTGATATCAATGCTTTCCAACAAAAACCTCGTAACTGCAGCTTGTTTCAAGCTGCAGTTACAAAGTTTTTGTTGAAAATCGACAATATTCTTCCATCATCACGGCCACCAATCCCTCTCATTCATTGCAAAATGCTATGAGCGAAATCTCAGAAGAGGGACTTCCGGCTATGAAGAAACGGGACGCATTTTGTGAATGTAAACACACGTTGTTACTTTAAATCGGTGATTTTGCCAGTTTTTGGCTGATTCTCAAAAATCGGGGAATGCTATTCGATGGTGAGTATATTTAAACTTCTTTTGGAGTATGTCTCCTCGGCATGGTCTCACCGTGTTTGCTTTAAACTGCTTTGTCATGCGATCACAGTGCTGTGTTTTGAAGACATGTCAAAATTGATCGAAAAATTATGGTTTAAATACTACTATAATTCCCTTCTATACAGGTCCCATAAGCTTCGAATGCTTTATCTTATATTATATATCCATTAAAATCCAATGACTGATTTTCTGATAGAGAGAAAAAGCTAAAAAAGTAATACGCTATGAAGAAGAGAGATCTGCTATGAAGAAAATGGACTAGATATGAAGAAGATATAATACGCTATGAATAAGAGCTCGGATATTCAAAGCGTCGGGTTTTGACTTAATTTTGCCTTTTCGCTATAATTTTCGCTCGGAAAGTGATACGAATTTATTGTTAATATTATTTTATATTTGGGATTGTAAGATCAATCTAATTTCCAAATTAGCATACTTCAAGACTTTTCAGTATACAATGTGGTTATATTTGGAATGATGATATAATTATGTAAAGAACATAGGCCTGCACATGCGGACGCCAATGTCATTGTAAACTATTTAGGCAAAACTAGGCAAACCGTATAAGAACCCGAACATTTTAATAATTTTAAGCCTACGCAAGATACATTGCATGTATTTTGAATGAAAACAGGTTTTATTAAGGCCTACATGTTTTTAGCGGCCAGTCGAGCTTTTGTCATTGCGTTGTGTCCGTCATGCGTCCGTCGGTTATTTTTTTCTTGTATGCACTCTGGAGGCCACATTTTTGTCCGATCAATCTGAAAGTTGGTCAGAATTAGATTATTTCCTATATGACCCCCCCTCGCTGTATATTGATTGATTGCACGTGCGACGACATTGTTTTCTCCGCGTGTTTTGGGAGCCTCGTTTTGATAATGTCGATTTGTTAATATTTTTAGTAACAATTCTCATGTATGTTCTAAAAATGCATTCCCACGTGATGATAAGTGAGGCCCGCAGTAACAAGTGGGGGCATGGAGTGGCTAAGACCCCCCACCCCACAAAACGGTCTGCCCAAAATGCTGAATTGTCATTATTTTGCACTGAAAATTTTGTGGGAAATCCAATTCAATTCCTCCAAAATTCCGACAATAGCCAGAACAGGGGCTTTAGCCCCCTCCCCCCATTAAAAATGTTTCCAGTCCTACGCGCCTGTAAGTAACCGGTCGGCATTAAATACATGTTTAACCCTTTCCCAAACGGCAAAATTTTAGGGTGATCCACTTCAAAAACTGTCACAAATGACAATGGATGTTACTAAAGATATGATTTGTGTAAAATATGACACAGAAAATATTGAGACAAAAGGAGAAACTGCTGGTTGTCAGCAGTTTCTTCTTTTGTTTCAATGTTTTCCCAAGCCTTTCCTTTTAAAGACGTCAAAACCAGGTCTTGTTTGGGAAAGGGTTAAGCTGCATAACAATAAATATCGTTCTATCGTCTATAATTTGATTTTTCAAATGGAAATTTGTAAAACATATTGAAATTTCTGTCTTCAATTCTTCCTAAACGTATAACCATTCAGTATATGTGAGTGCCAAGAAAGAATTATGAAGTCCGCGCTTCTTCATAGCTTGCTCCCTCTTATTCATAGCTACTCTCGCTTCTTCATAGCTTACTGCTCTTCTTCATTGCGTACTTGTTTTTCTCATAAATAAACAAAGGTTTTCAAAATCGTACGTGCGGAATACTAAAAGAGACCATAAAATAGTAAACTGAACATGTCTCATTCGTAAAATGCATATGATAGCGCCATAGGAGTCGTTTATGTGCCGTTTATGTGTAGTTTGGTTTGTTAACACAAGTGTGTGCACTCACTTCGAAAGTAATTGCAAGTTTACTCTGTAAGCTAGAACAAAGGGCTTTGGCAATATAACACATCATTCATTACCCCATCGAATAGCATTCCGCGATTTTTGAGATTCAACCCATAACTAGCAAAATAACCGATTTAAAGTAACAACGTGTGTTTACTTACTCAAAATGGGTCCCGTTTCTTCATAGCCGGAAGTCCCTCTTCTGAGATTTCGCTCATAGCATTTTGCAATGAATGAGAGGGATTGGTGGCCGTGATCATAGCACCATGCTAAATGATGTTCTCAACTTTGGCTGTATGTTTCAACACTAGGATTAATGTGCTAATTTTTTTGCGACTGTTCTAAACCACATTGGCGACTATTTTGAAGCGTTGTTGACTGTTTTCAAACATTGTATGTGATGTGCTAATTCAGGTTCAATCCCAAACCTGTCACCAAATTAGCACTTGAGGTAATGGACATATGACATGATTGGAGAACAAATGTTTTCACCTTTACTAAATGTCTGAACATTTAAATTCAACACTGGAATGTTTATCTTACAAGGTTTGTCAATTTTTCTTTCATTCTCATTTTGACTTTAATGGTATTTTCGATAATTGAAGTTCAAAGTGCACCTTTTTAAGTTTTAAAGAAAAAGATATTGCACATGTGGCTTCCAAGCCAGTCTATATCAAAATGCTTTGAAAATGTAACATTCAACGAAATAATTATTGTACTGAATTAATATTTCATCACAACTAACATATGGAATGGTAGAAAACTATTTTATGGTCACATCTGTACTATTTGTAGACTATGCATATATGCATCAGCAGAAGCTCCTTGCTAATCAACAAAAATCACTGGCAACATATTTTGCAAAAGTGATCAAATTTTAAAAAGATAATAACTGTCATATTCTCAGATTTCGACATTCATTTCAAAGTCACAAAATTAACATTAGAATAATTACTGGGTCCAATTAAGTTAAAATATCCAAGTTTTTGACATTCATGTAGAACTAAGTTGATATGAGGTTAACAAGCTTGAAATAATGAAAGTACAAGGGTCATGCAAAGTTTGAAACAAAGGTCCCATATCTCTTGGTAATGATGGTGCATAAACAAGGAGGGGTAATGGGCACCCATGATTATGTGATTATGATATTAATAAAACTGGAACTTGTGTATTATATTATTGCTTGAAAATATTGAGGCAAATGGAGAAAATGCTGGATACCAGCATTTTTTCCATTTGCCTCAATGTTTTCCCTTTAGAAACATCAAAGCCAGGAAATGTTTAGAAAGGGTTAAAACAAAGGCCTCATATCTGTTTGGTAATGATGGTGCATAAACAAGGAGGGGTAATGGGCACCCATGATTATGTGATTATGATATTAATAACACTGGAACTTGTGTACTATATTATTGCTAGAAAATATTGAGGCAAATGGAGAAAATGCTGGATATCAGCATTTTCTCCATTTGCCTCAATGTTTCCCATTTAGAGACATCAAAGCCAGGGAATGTTTAGAAAGGGTTAAAACAAAGGTCCCATATCTGTTGGTAATGATGGTGCATAAACAAGGCTTGGTAATGGGCACCCATGATTATGTAATTATGATATTAACATATGGCAGTTAATTGTCCATAGAGACTGGTCTTTATTATTGTACTGTTTGTAATGATAGCACCCTGGTCCCTGATGGTCCCTAATGGAGGACCCCAATATCAATCTGTCCCCTGTGATAGATTGGGGCTGAGAGGGTGGGGCAACATCACAAGCCTGTCTGTCAATAGCTTTGTCTTTGCAAGTTTTTACTTGAAGACTTATACTTGGAAAATGTAGACTCAAATCCGCTATTAAAATGCTTTCGCTTTTGGCAGTCTAAAACTAATTGATTCTGAAGAAGACATATCAACTGAAACTCATCAACTTCAGTCATTCGGTTATAAGAACTTGTGAGCAATTATAATATGCCATTGGTTTGGGATAAAATATTGCACAGCATTTTTAACTTCTTGCACTGCAGTCCCTGGTGTTCAAACCACAATTTTATTAACATGTACATTTTTTATAAATCAAAAATGTAGCTTTTACATACAACTTTATGTGATTTATGTGCAAGAAAATACTTTCACTATTCAACAGAAACCTGCAGTTGCGAGGTTATTGTTGAAAGGCAGTGAGACAATTTTCATATTGACAACAAACAAGCATTCTGAAGTATTGCAAAACAATACCAAGTCCCCTACCGGCTTTATATATGTGTTTAGAAAAAGAAGCCCAAAAAAATTCAAAGTCCAGCATCCGTATCTTCCTCAAAAATCACTGGACCGGAACGAAACTCAACCTTGTTCTGTAACTTATCAATGCGGGTCTTGTCACATACCAAAAATCAGCTCAATACCTGCAAGTACTAAGAAAAAAAGTCTGGAAAACTGTGATTTCCCAGAAATTTTCAAAGTCCAGCATCTGTATCTTCCCCAAAAATCACTGGACCGGAACGAAACTCAAACTCGTTCTGTATCTCATCAATATGTGTTCATATACCGAAAATCAGCTCAATACCTGCAAGCGTTTAGAAAAAAAGTCTGGAAAACTGTAATTTCCCAGTAATTTTCTAAGTCCAGCATCTGTATCTTCCCCAAAAATCACTGAACCGGAACGAAACTCAAACTCGTTCTGTATCTCATCAATATGCGTTCATATACCGAAAATCAGCTCAATATCTGCAAGCGTTTAGAAAAAAAGTCTGGAAAACTGTAATTTCCCAGTAATTTTCTAAGTCTAGCATCTGTATCTTCTCCAAAAATCACTGGACCGGAACGAAACTCAAACTTGTTCTGTATCTCATCAATACGGGTCTACATACCAAAAATCAGCTCAATACCTGCAAGCGTTTAGAAAAAAAGTCTGGAAAACTGTTATTTCCCAGTAATTTTCTAAGTCCAGCAGCCATATCTTACTCAGAAATCACTGGACCGGAACGAAACTCAAACTTGTTCTGTAACTCATCAATGCGGGTCTACATACCAAAAATCAGCTCAATTAGCTACCCCCGTTTAGAAAAAAAGTCTGGAAAACTAATTCACCGGACTGACGGACAGACGGACTGACGGACGGACAGACGGACGGACTGACTGACGGACAGAGTGTAAACCTAAAGTCCCCTTCGGCTTCGCCGGTAGGGGACTAATAAGGGTGAGTAACTCTCACAAAGTATAAAATTTGTATGAATAATGTCCATTAACCTATGATGTATAGAGGACATGAGGTCAGACATTAAGACAAACAGGTGATGAACTTGGCTGAAGGAAGTCAATGATAGGATTATTATCTTACGACCCTTACCTCTGGCAAACAGAACTAGATGTCTTAGAGTGTATTTGTTTTGTATGTACTTCTTTTGCTTGACATCCAAATTACATGTATCTAATTCTACATGCTGCACAAACAAGAGTTAAAAATAATTAAAGTTGACAACTTTATATTGAACTCCCATGGCAGGATTATGGTCAGCTAGACAATCATAAACAATTAATTGTTGCTTTTCTTCAAAATCCTGGTAACAAGGTTTTCGAAGAAAAGCATCAAAATAGTGTTACCAGTATTATATATGCAATCTCCATAACTTTTGTCAATGGTTTTCGGCAATTGATTCAATGCTGCATGCATGTTCTGAACATTTTGAGAGAAAAATTAGAATTTCGGACTTGTCTAGAATATTATCATCTTTGGAAAGCGTTAACTGATAGAATAAAGATAATGGAGTGTCCACTGGCTGGTCAAGTGTTGAGTGAATTGCCATGGAAATGAACTGTGACTATGAATTAGAAGGGATACATTTACTGATTAGTATCGCTAGGTAAATTAACCCCTTTTCCATCGAAAAATTTAGAAATCTGCGACAAAAAGTCTTGTAAAACATTGTATGGAAATAAGTAAATGCATTTGACAGCATTTTCTACTCCATGCTCAATTTTTTTCCGTACAGACTTAAAATGCGTTTCATTTATCTATATTATCTGCATCTGGACATGGCTAAAATATCGTTGTCCGAGAAAGGGTTAATTTTGCTAATAAAAGGGAAAATCTAATTACTGTCCAAGGCATCTCTGATAACATTGAAGGAATCTGGTTACAAATATGATTTATTCAAACTAAATTGTAATTGTATATTTATGATGGAGACTGTAGGCTTATAGCAAGATGACAGCCTTGCTTACTAACCCATTCCCACATAATGCTGTCTTTTGATGCCCCCACAAGCTGAATCGCTTTGGAAAACATTGTGTGAAATGAAGAAATTGCTTATGGCTATATAGGTTGAACTGTTCAAAACGAAATCATATTGATGATACTCGGGTTTGTTATGTAATATTGACGAGATGATTTGCACGTGCATCCCTTTAATAACATGTTTTTATAGATAAAAATTTTGTTTGTAAACATCAGTTTATCTCGGGACCACTGTATCAAAAAACAACAACAAAACAATCTCTGGGAGAGGGTTGTAGATATGACAGACGAAAATTATGATACCATAATCTAGATTCCAATGACACTACAGGTGAAGTGAGATAGACACCAAGCCGGGATATTTATCTGAATGAACCATCATCGGAGTAAAGATATCCTTTTTTGGGCATATTTGATGTTCAAGGACTAGCTTTTGAGGGTACTTAGAATTTCTGCTAAGTCATTATTATGGAACTTTAAAAGACTAACATACATACTTGTCCAAATTCAACGGTGATGCAGACCACAATTTGTTTTTAGCTTGACTTTTCGAAGAAAATGAGAGCTTATACTGTCACCCGGGCGTCGGCGTTGGCGTCTGCGTTGCAACAAAGTTCAAAGTTTTTTCAAACATCAATGTCTTCCATACTTTCAAAGGGATTCAACCCAAACTTGGAATACTTATTCACCATCACACCCTCTACCTTACTACCAGGGCCCATGACCCTGGCTCCACTATATTTGGAGTTATGCCCCCTTTATACTAAACAACTTAAAAAGTCGAGTGCGCTGTCTTCAGACAGCTTTTGTTAATATTTCTGAAAGCAGGTTATAGCTCAAAATAAATGACCTGGCAGAGCATCTCTAGCTAATTATATACTAAGCTAGAATTGCTCTGCCAGTTCAATTATTGTGAGCTATATTTGAACAGTACAGAATGGAAAGAGCATTGATGGATAAGGAGGAATAAGATTAGTGTTAACGGGAAAGGAGAGAATAGGTCAGCTGTTTACCATCATTTCCTCCTTTTCACTCAGTGTTTTCTAAATGCTTCTTTGTCCAAACATGTTTGGCAAATGAAAGAGTTTATGGTGAAAGATTGGCTCAAACTCCCCAGTTTATGGACATGGGTGTTAAATTAGAGCAAACCTATAAAAGATGCTTGAATAAAGAATCTTTAAATTACACCTATCAAATTCCCAATTGTGATAAAAAATGCAGTGGAGGCCTGCATTTGTCTAGGCACTATTGTTGTGAATACTTTTCTTTAACCCCTGCCCAAATGACAATATTTTAGGCTTGTTGAAATTGAAAGGAGTAGCAGACAACAAAATTAATGCTGACTAGTGTTGTAAATATCCATGTTATAGCATAGAAAACTTTGAAGGAAAAGGAGGAAATGCTAGTGACAGTCATCAGCATTCCTCCATTCCCTGCAAAGTTTTCCTTTACCTATTATATTCTGTGGGGTCATGAAAAGTTTTCCCTTTTTTAAGTAAGAAAATGGACCATTTGTGTAAAAACAGATAATACTTTTGATGATACACAGCACGAAATGTAGACTAAGATCAGACTTCACAATTGTGCAGGCTGATCTTAGTCTACATTTCCTGCAAATACTAACAATTTAACCCTTTCCCAACCAAGACCTGGTTTTGACGTCCCTTTAATATAGAAATGGCTTGAGAAAACATTGAAACAAAAGAAACTGCTGATAACCAGCAGTCTCTACTTATGTCTCAATATTTTCTGTGCTATATTGTACACAAATTCTTAAACAAGGTCCATTTGTCGTCTGTAGCAGCTTAAGAAAAAAAAAGACCAACGTAAGAAGTTTCGAAACAGTCTGACTAACTGACTGGACCGAAAATATTGATATACAAGAATTTGGAAAAGGGACACTATTGTCAAAACTAGGACATTAATGATAGGGTAAAACTGTCCCATTCCCATCATTGATGTCATTGAAAAGGTGTGATTAGCGGCCGCCGACTGTCACACATGCCTCGTGACGGAAACAGGTGAAATACCAATCGTGAAAATACATATTCGTCACTTTTAAAAAAAAACCTCGTAACTGCAGCTTAAAACAAGCTTCAGTTACGAGGTTTTTGTTGAAAAGCATCATATTTCAACCTGGATGCTTTTAAATGAAGTCCAAATGATATACCATTGGATGCTTGTGAAAGGACAAGGTGAAATATAAGCCTTGAAAATACATTTTTCAACTGGTGTTTGTCCGTGAATGGTCCAAAATGGACATTTTCCCATTCAAAATAGATCAGTTTTAATGGACATTTTGTCAGCTGCAGTTTAAGTGTCTAAAGTCCAAAATCATGGCTTTTTAAAGGAGAATTAGGATTGTCTCCAAAGCTAAGAGTACCATCTCTCTACTTTGGCTGTTTACCAAACAATTTGGCACTATTTTCTTCCTTGACCGTCAACCTATGAGGTCAAGCAGTTTGAGGCTCGGTAAGTGTTGTGGTGGTACTGGTATCATCATAAGAAACAACAGAAATCCATGGTAAGGTGCTCTAGCGGCAGCAATGTGACCATAACGGTTGAAAGGGGCGTTCAATCCCAATTAAACAAACCCATATCGTTTTCTTAGGTAACAATTAGAGATTGTGTTCTGTAACATTTTTTTGGGGTCAGCTATGATTTCTTTAAGTTTAGACCAGTCCAAAACTTTGCTCTTGGTTCACTTGTAAAATAAATGAGAATTTTAAATTCTTATAATGATTGATCCAAAGCACATGCTACCATTTAGACAACTGCAGCATCAAGAAACCTGAAGATTTCATCACATTAAGTGATAGAGATTATTCTAAATTGGTAGTTAGGACTCCTGCATTATCTTAATGTGTGGCCTGGTAGCTTCATTTACTTAAATTACCATGCACCAATTTGTCAACGAGATACAGATAATTTAACTTAGCTCTTGTCTGATTGTATCTTCACCTACTCAAACCTAGTTTATAATATTCCCCTTTTTCTCTTTTCCAATTTTGCCACCAAAGTTTGATACTTAAAATTGTACTGCCTGATATTTTATTTTCAACAAGTCAAAAGAAAATGATATTCTTACTCTATAATACTGTCCATTAACTTAGTGTAATTTCTGAAAAATCAATTCTTTACATCATTTTATCTGGAACCTGCATTAACTACATCTTACAGATTAAGTATTTACCAAAATTTGGCAAATGTAATAACCATAATTTATCTTTTCAAAAGTATATAATATTAACCTGTAAAGAGACATATCGTCGGTGTAAATGCAAAACCTTGTATGTCGATTCTTGCGATTTTCAAAGTACAAACTTGTGTGCCCAGTTAAAGACAATTCTTGCAGGTTTTGAGATATTTTTACTGATCAGCATTAATGACAAATCATCTGTGAACAATATGTCCAAATTTCAAGTAAAACATTTCAGTTTGGGAAAAGTTATTACACTTTATTCACTCCCCTTTAAAATTTTCCAAAAACAAGATACGATGTTTTGCATTTACAACGACGATATGTCAAAATGGAATTAAAAACCATCTTGAACGATCTCCCATGTCCATTCTTGTTCCCAAATGTCAACACAATTCCTATACCATTTATGACAAGATGTTGTTTTAAGGACCTAGAATTGTACAGAATCTATTATGATGCCCTTTTTAGTAATCTTTCATTGTTAATAATTGGATAATGAAAATGGTAGCTTAACCCTTTCTCTTGAAATACCAATTTTTGATGTCCCTTTCTAACAGAGAAAGCTATATAGAAAGCATTGAGGGAAATGAAGAAAATGCTGATGATCAGCATTTTCTTCTTTTCCTTCAAAGCTTTCTATGCCATAACACTCAAAATGTATGTCTAAAATCACATTATATTTCATCGTCTGTAGCCTATTTCATTTCCATCCATAAATTTCCATCAGGAAAAGGGTTCATGGACTTATCTTGGTTTCTAATTCTTTTATCTTGACTTGTGCTTGGACATGATGTCATTCTCCATTAGCTGTCATTAGTTCTAATTATTTATTACTAAATATTGCATGCTAAATTTTATTATTTTAATTATTTAATGAAATAGTGCAGATATCTTGATGAGCAATGGATGTTGGATTAAGCGTGCTACGGATATTATTCAAATTAATTGGAAATGGACACATTCAAATCAAAGGTATAAATGTTTATTTTTTCACGAAATTTAGCGTGCTACGGATATTATTCAAATTAATTGGAAATGGACACATTCAAATCAAAGGTATAAATGTTTATTTTTTCACGAAATTTTTACTTGTATATAATTACTACGCAAAAAAAAGATGCTAGAACAGTTCTAGAAGTGCCATTTAACGTTCTAGAACAGTTCTTGAACTTACATGAAGTTTTCACTGGGAAAGAGAACTAACTGGATATGACCCACATGATAGGTGGGTGTTTCATGGGTATTTTACCATGACCTTGACCTCGGTTCAAATAGTATTGTTGTCAATTGAGAGAAACTAAATCATAATATTGCTCCTTGTTGCATTACATCTTCTGGATTCCCTTTTCAAGCTGCATGATACACAATCATCATCATCATCATCTGTCATGCTAGTTCGCACGGAATCCTCTCCATTCTTTTCTGTCGCTCATCAAAGTACACAATAGACAGATACTAAATGTTAGCGAGCTCAATTAGACTTTTTGCTAATATTAATGCACCAATTGTATAATGCCTGATGACTTCAATTTCATCCGAACTATGACACAAATGGAGTTTTTGCATGTTTAATGGTTTAGATATAGAAGTCAAATAGACCCAACAGATAAGCAATATAATTAGCATATTGCTATTTACGGAACCTTGGACTAGGTTTTACAATTCTCAAAAATCAATTTATTTTAAATGATATCTATGTAACTTGTCAATCAATGACTGTAAATTGACAAAATGGTTTGAAGGAATATGATTTAGCAGTAATTTTTTTCTCAATTCTAACGTTCGCAGGGGAAAAAGTTTTTTCTAGCTTATCACAAGATTTTTTTAGAGTATGATAAAATATTTATTTTGTCTCATTAGACATCTATACAGGACTATATGTATGAACATTTTCAAAATTACTTGAAAATCATTATAACTTCTATTGAATTGGCATCTTCAATGTCTTATGATTTCTGGTAACAAAAGCTTAGAGATACAAAATGCAGGGAGAAAAACAAATGGTATGCCCAAAACCCACATACGCCCTATGACTAGATGATTATTTCTAATGACAAGGTTTGATCGAAGAAAGGTTGAGGTCCGCATATAGAGCAGATGCCTAAAGAGTTTTGCCAATACGACCTTGACAAGGATAAATGTTTTCGATTGTTCAAGATTGCTCGAGACACCCTGATAATCATACTTTGACTATCTTTAAACCAACACCTTGTAATCGGCCCCCAAAACCCTCTATATTTTAAGAAGATACTTAATTTATCATTGTTACTGAAAATTGTTCTTTGTTGTGAAAAATTTAAATCTGAGAAATGTCTTTTCTCAGCCTTTTGCCAGCTTAAAGTTATTTTTCAACTGTCGAATGAATGATATGTCTGGTTTCAAATACATATCATTAAAATGGGACTTAAGGCTTAGAGACAGATGATACTGTAATAGCTATAAACAACCATTATTATAAGGTGTGCATTTTCCTTACAATTTGTGCAGGTTTCAATATTTTCTGTAGACAATTTTACTCAAGAATTTTATATTTCAATTTGGATAATATATAACCATTGGGTTCATAGCATTCCACCAGCACAAACACAATGTCCAATCTGAGCCTGCAGCTGCTCATCCAATGTATAGACATTTTGTCTTGTCCGTTGGTAAGGCAAATGAATTTTGTCCATCAAATAATCGAAAAGAAAAGACAGTAATTTTGCTAAATTATGATTTTCAAACCTATGACAAACAAACATTAAGACCTTTGAGTGGATGTACTCTGATGTCAGTTACAGAACTAATGTGACTTTGAAACAAAATAGCATGAAAGTCTGTCTTCCTAACATTTTTTCTACAGTAATTTATGATACCATAATGTGATCAAGTTACATTGCAACAAAATGTTTCAAGCTGCACAGTCAGCATCTCCATGGCCTTAAATGTTTGAATGATTGTACAAAAATTTTAAAGAGACAAAAAATCTTGTTTTAAAGCAGTCTATTGAATGCCTAACCAAACTGTTGAAAGAAAAGTCCTGTAAATCAAGTGAAGAATTCTAATTATCTCAGTAGTATCTCATGAACTGTAGCAATTTGTTGT
The DNA here is from genome assembly GCA_963680895.1 of Fragum sueziense. Classification (NCBI taxonomy): domain Eukaryota; kingdom Metazoa; phylum Mollusca; class Bivalvia; order Cardiida; family Cardiidae; genus Fragum; species Fragum sueziense. The sequence goes on from OY804596.1 coordinate 50,471,488, forward strand.
GGGATAATGGGCCATCATTGAGCCCAAACAGCCCAATAAATCACTGTGAGCCCACAGAGAGCCCGGGTCTCTACCCAAGGAGCCCACCCCACATCTGCTCTCAAACTTGCATAACACAGTACCACCCTATAGTCATACCCCTTTTCTACCATTTATGCTTAAAAGACTCATTATCCAATTATACATTTTCTTAGGGTTACAATTACTGGTACATCCATTTCTGTTCCTATCTTTTCTTACATTATTGTCATCTGTTAAATTATGTTTGAAAATGTCATAGAATAAGCTGTGCCTAAGGCATTTTTGAATGTTGCTGTTGATATGAACTGATTATTCGCTATATCACTCTTGGTCAGTCTGTCTTTTCCTTTACATTTGTTAGTACACTAGTATGGTCTTCCTCTTGCATTGCATTGATAAGAAAGAATTTGGCAGTAGTTCCTGAGCACATGTCAGATGCTGTTTTCAAGATATTATTTGGCTTAATATTAGGTATACACCATTTTTAAAGTGCTGTACAAATATTAAGAAATATGAATACTCAATTGACCATTCAATGATGGAAATTGATGTGCACTAAGAGCATTTTAACTATCTTTGTTACATTCATTTTTTTCGTCACCAACTTCTGTTCTTGTACAAAAAATCTGGTGATGAATTCATTACAATTGCTTAGTGCAAAACTATTGTAACTTTGTATTTGATCATATGCAGTTACAATAATATTGCACTAGGCTCATGATCTTGCATTATGCGGCCAAACTTGCACACACGGTGCATTGTCACGACCATTGTTGGCTCACAACAAGTTGATTGAATACTAGTCAACACTGAATAGAACAATTAGAATGGTCACCCATATTGGTTGGTTGTTTATGGTCCGAGTGCAACCCTGTGATGACAGGGACCATGGTCATCTTTAATTTGACCCTTTCCCAGATGACGGTATTAAAGCTTTAACATATTTGTGGATTTGATGCGCAGAGATATAGCGTTAGACTTCTTATAATACTAAGGAGTAGACTTCTTACAATTAAAATTAATGTTATGACCTTTCAGACAAGAAACCAAGATCTCATAGTAAGACATGATGAAATAAAATTTGCCCAATCTTTAAACAAAGTTAACAGCTTTGAGATCACAAAAAGGAAGGAGAAAATGCTATACAAGGACTCAAATTCCTATATTCCAACCATATATTATTTGTCTAAAAAAATTGGCTACTGTGAGTTAGAGCTTTCAATTTTGGTCAGTCTAAAATTTGTCCTCTTCTGGTCATTGTTTATGGCCACGGATCAATGCGAAGTTGACAAGGACCTGGGTCAATCTAAATTTATTCTGCACCTTGCAGTGCAAAAAATGAATTTAACCCTTTCCCAAACGGCAAAATTTTAGGGCGGTCCAACCTGAAAGCTGATGCTAGCGACAAAAAAGATGTTGTAAAAAATAGACTTGGTGTATAATACAACATGGAAAATATTGAGACAAAAGGAGAAACTGCCGGTTATCAGCAGTTTCTTCTTTTGTTTCAATGTTTTCCAAAGCAAATTCTATCAGGGACGTCAAAACCAGATCTTGTTTGGGAAAGGGTTAAACAATTATCTTCAGAAATTAACTTTTTTGAAACCCATTCCAAAGGTTTTTGATGAGTAAATAAAAAAGTTTGTACTTCAGCATCATGCAGTCATTTGACCTTTTCTTAAATGGCAACAGAATTTAAATTCTCATTTTTTAAACTTTAATTTAATTTAATATTCATCATAAATCTTGTTTGATGAAATAGTACCCCATCTTAAAAATTCATTTCTCCACACAAAATGTGTTTTTCTGTTATCTTTGATATCATCTTGAAACACTAGTATCATGAAAGTTTGAAAATTGTTACAATGGTTCAACTTCAAATTATATTTCCCCAACACTTTGGAATTCTATACAGACAATCTATTTGTGGTATCTGACTCTTGGCTTATTAAAGTTGGAGGCTGAAAGCACTGCCAAGCACTACATGTATGTATCTTTACCAAATTATTAAGAACAAAATTGGTGGCCTTTTGGATATATTTCAATACGAAAATTATAGTATTTCCAATAGCCTGTCTCCCATTGTTGATAGAATTCAAAATGAATTTATATTTGTTATACATAATGTAATTGACAGTTGCTATGGTGGGTATTTAAATCTGTATTTGGTATGACAAAGGTTTGAAAGGAAACACAATACTTGATATATCAACATTAGACAGTCTAAATACGTGAGAAGAGATAGCAACACTAGAACTGTCTTTTACTTGTTGCTTGAATAAATGTAGAGAAATCATAAAGTGGTGCCATGGGTCCTAATTAACTCATTTCTTTATGTCAATTTATTTTCTGGAGCTGTCAATCACAGAAAGGTTATCTCCCCTGGATATGCATCCGCCATTTATCATCCATCAATTATTGGACCAATCATAGGTCAGCCACTGTCATGTTTAATATCACATATCAGTGAGTTCTCTGAATAGGCTTTTCATATTGCTGCTTTTCAACAAAAACCTCATAACTGCAGCTTGTTTTAAGCTGCAGTTACGAGGTTTCCGTTGAAAAGCGACAATATGGGGAAAATAAAATCATGTCCAGGGTCATTACTATATGACTTGCTAAGTTAATCAAGCTTCAAAACCACACAAGTTTTTGTTTGTTTTGAGAAACATCTTTGTGTGTTCCATTTGTCTGTATCAAAGTTGTGGCCATACCTGATCAATATAGTTACTTTGATATTGGTTAATTGAAAAGGTGAATATAATGAAAATGTCTCACTGAAATACACCAGAATTAAAGAGTAACATGTTGTTAGTGGGTGTCCAAGACCTCTTAGTAGTTACATGCATGTGCAGCCAACAGCTTCAATATATAGGCTGAAGTTACAAGACTTTGGTGTATCTCAATTATAAAACTGGTAATAAAATATTCTAAACAATTGTATAATATATTATGTATGACACAAGAAATTGTCAGTTTTCAATGTGCTGCATACATAAATTGCAAGCAGAAAAATGTATTTGCATTCTCTGTAGGATGCTCTCCGTCATGATAATCCTATAGGAGCCCATAATGTAACATGTGTACCAATAAAGAATGTGAGGGAAAATGAAATCCAGTGTCTTCTCGCTTCATTGTCAAATTAAAATTTCCAAGATAGAAGAGTAATGCTATTTCAGCTTAAACTAAGTCAAACAGTGGCTTTGAATAGCTTTATGTAATACCCTGTCTTAACAGGATAACGCTAAAGAGTTCTGTATTCAAATTTTGTATGGTGTCCCTTTCGTCCCTTTCCCAGTCACTGAAACTTTGGACTGGTCCAAAATTAAAGCCATTGTATATTGGCATCATAGTTGGCATTGAAAACTTGTAAACAATAGCTTAAAACACTTTGAGGGAAAAGAAGAAAATGCTGATAATCAGCATTTTCTTCTTTTGCCTCAAGGTGTTTTAGACATTTTCCAATGGTGTCCCAAAAATCTGTGAGGGAAAGTGTTATCAGCCACAAAAGTAAAAGTCAAGTTATGATAAAGGTGTTAATCCTATTAGAGCAATCCAAGCATTACATCAAGAGATTAGAAACTGGATGGTGGACAATGGTGGAAATTTATCGGAATGTCTGGACCTGTATCTATTCTGTTTTGTCCGTTTTCTTGGTGCCAAAATTAAGTTGGCTGAATTTTAGCTCTAAACAAAAGGAATCTATGAATTATTCATTCAATATTGTCTAAAACAATGCCTTATTTTGGGTTCTCTGTAAGAGTTCTCTGTAAGAGAACCTTTTTGAAACATTGAGGAGAAACAAAATGCTGATACCTGAAACTAGTATTTGGTATTCAGGTTCCATATATCTTGCTTTCTAGAGATCCTTTCAATTGCACCAATGATTCTGACATTTTGAAATGGGTTTAAAGAAAACTTATTTGATCAAAATGGATTACTTGACAGGAGTTAACTGTTCTTGTAATGGCATCTCAGAAGTCAAAGCTCCTAACTATGAGTTCCTGTCATTTCTCTCACCAGCACTCCCAGCCACAAATTCAGTATCTTTAAAGTATATTAAAAGTACAAATAAAGTCCTCTGTTGGAGTATAAGTGAGGTACAATAGAAGCACATACTTCTTCTGTACTTTAGCTTTTTATCAGAAATGTACATATTTAAATATACAGCTAAAGTTCTATTAAAGCGCGTCTGAAATATGCTAATTATGCTTCAAATGTACTCCGAAGTACAACTAAAGTCCCATACTTCTTTTGAAGCGCGTCTAAAATATGCTAATTAGGCAGAAGTACCACTTAAGTACACACCCTGAAGTACATTTGAATCATATCATAGAAGCTTCACAGGAAGTACTACTGAAGTACATTCAAAGTATATTTTTCATCAGTGCTCAAGATGGTGCTTCAAAGATGCTTCAACATATTATGTACAACAAATGATTGCAATATGTGGGTGGGGAATGGCAAAAAATAGAACTTTTAAAATTTGTAAAATTTAGTCAGAAGAACACTCACCAAAGTTGCCTTCGATCTCTACTTGGTCTTTCCATTAAGTGAGTCCCTTAATATAATAATAATCCATAAGTGTGAAGTTGGAAATTCTACTCATAAACATTTTCTTTCAAAAAATGTCAGACAAGTAAAATTCCCTCCAATTTTCTAAAGAGGAAGTGACCTCATATATAGACTAGAACTGGACTGAAATTAGACTGGGAGTATTCTTAGGTACAGTTAAAGTACTTGGTACTTCTAAAGAAGTACCACCTACAGTAAGTTAAGTTTCTGAAGTACATTTAAAGTACTTGGTACTTCTTAAGAAGTCCCATATATAATAATTTAAGTTTCTGAAGTACATTTAAAGTACTTGGTACTTCTTAAAAAGTCCCATATATAATGATTTAAGTTCATGAAGTACATTTAAAGTACTTGGTACTTCTTAAGAAGTCCCATATACAATAATTTCAGTTTCTGAAGTACATTTAAAGTATGTACTTGGTACTTCTGAAGAAGTTCCCATTGTGATAGAGCAGCTCACTTGAAGTCCCTGAGCTTAAACAGAAGTATATTTTGGAAGCCTAATTGAAGCCTCTGGGACTTCAGGTGAAGCAGACCTTCATGACTTGAAGTACTTTATAAGTATATCAGAGGTACATTTGAAGCACAGAGACTTATCTGAAGTCTCTGCTTCTTTTGTGGCGGGGGCGCTACCACAACATCCTTTCCAAGCATCTAGCTGCTCTCTCACTAAGGTTTATGATTAATCATCCACTGGTGTGAGACATAGTGTCAGAAAGGATGTTAGCCACAGCCGGGGATCAGGCCAAGGATTGAGCCCAACATTCTCACGGTGTATAATCATGTGACTCAGAATTTCCGGTAATCTTCAATATCTTTTTTAATACTTGACCAATTTGAATTCAGTTTGAAGCAGAGAAGGTGGGAAAATGCCAGAAATGAGCTGGACGTGTTGGATTTTTGAAAAATCAACTGATAAAAAAGTTATTGAAGATAAACCAAAATTTTGGTTTATCTTCAATAACTTTTTCATCAGTTGATTTTTCAGAAACCAATCACGTCCATCTAATGCGTGACGTCTGTCCACATTCTCTGCTTCAAACCGAATTCAAATCGGTCCAGTATTTACAAAGTTATTGAAGATTTTCTGAAAATATTGTATCACATGATTAGCCACCATGATTCTACCAACTATATGTTATGACCACAGCCTTGGTCAAAAGGTCCTTCACATAGATTCACTAATGTTGTTCTAAGTCATCATTTAATCCTATTATTTGAAAACAGTGCCTATCAGTTGGTATCTAAGGAACCAAATACAAATTATCAGAATTCTGTTAAACCAATAAACCCCTTCTAAAGGGCGCAATGGCGAAAGTGTCCCAGCAATTTTCGAATAATCTGGTTTCCATGAAGATAACATTTGTCTGGGCAACACTTATGGACTTAAATCCATCTTGTATTCAAAATCTGAGAGTGTAAAGCTCAATTTCAGCATCCACTTTCAATCATTGTCAAAAAGTTGCTATTCTGTTACTTTTAAGTTGTTTTAGAAAACATTGACATGAGTAAAAGCATCAGTTACTTGTTGATCATCTCCTGAACTCTCAAAGAATACTTTTACAGAAAGAAATGCAGTACTCACTCCCCGCCTGTGTTATCTAGTATGTTGGCATTATGAACTTGAATGTATGAAAAGAGCTTTTACAGAATTTGAGATCCCTACTGTGAATCCACTGATCAGCCTGTGTGAGTCTGTGCATGAATGTGGTCAAGCAGGATCAATGTGCCTCTAATTTAGTTGATACAGTTAGCAAGAGCAATATTGCTATTGAGTCCAGTTCATTATGTAAAGGGCCAAAGACTACAATAATGTGTCGCTTATCAACAAAAACCTAGTAACTGCAGCGTGTTTTAAGCTGCAATTATGAGGTTTTTGTGGAAAAGCAGACCTTGTGAACAAGCATCCCATGCTAATCAGTTGTCCAGATAAAGTTTAAGTACAGTTCTCTCCAGTTTAAGACGGGGCCCTGATAACTTTAAGGATCAGGCCCTTTGAAGTTTACCGTCTTTATTATGGTATAACTGATCAGGCTGCTGAAAGTAACAGGGGACCCCTGATAACAGGGATCAGCTAGGGGCCATGAATGTCAAGGTTGATTAGGAAACAGTCCAAACTTTCTGTGATGATGGTTGTTAGGCAGTCTGTCACTGGAATTTTCATTCAAAGGAGACTTTGATTATGTCCAAAAACAACTTTTTTCATGCATATTGTAATTGTGGACAACAAGAAATGTTTCTAAAGTCATACATACCATACCAAACGTATGTATTTCATAGCATTGAAAATACAATATATTGAGATAAAATGCTGGTAATCAGCCTTTTCTTCCTTTATTTCATTCATATTGTTCTCAAAGCTTTCATAAAGAGGACTGTATTCAGAAAAGGTTAATGACTTTTATTGCCAAACATCATTTAGTTAATGATGAGAAAGAAACTATCTTTATGGTGCCACCATAAATGTGAGGAAATGCATGCATTACACAACTTTGATGAGCTCTTGATTAGTTAATTTTCCTTTGAAACCACAGTAAAATTGAAGTGCTTGATGGCTGAATACTGTGGGACTAATTTGGTATGATACTGGATGAGTGTAAAGCAGTTCTTAACCCTTTCCCAAACAAGACCTGGTTTTGACGTCCCTATAAGAAAAGCCTTGGGAAAACATTGAAACAAAAGAAGAAAATGCTGATAATCAGCAGTTTCTCCTTTTGTCTCAATATTTTACTATCTATTTTCTACACAAATTCTAACACCAATATTGTCATCTGCAGCAGCTTTTGTATAGGACCACCCCAAAAATTTGTCGTTTGGGAAAGGGTTAAAAAGCATTTCAGAGAATCTGAATTAATGACACAGAAAACATACTGAATAATTTGTTTTAATATTTTACCTATAGCCTTGGATGGTTCCACGAATCTCCTAAGTGTGAGCGATTATGCTAGTTCTGTTGACCACAACATCGTAATGCTAAATAGTGAATTTAGTATTAAAGTGTGAATTTGATCTCAAAGGGAAGTACTTTTCGAATCTTTAAAAACATAAGTTTAAATACCAAATAATGGATGAATAAGTGGTTGAAGTTCATCAAACCTTTAATGTTGAAGTGTTATAGGTCCATTTTAGGTCTTTGATGGACCAAGCAAAATGTAAATGATGGCCATGAAATGGGAGTTTGAACTGGTTGAAGTTTCAATGGTTATTGTAACTTTGTATTTTATTATGCAGTTTTACATAAGAATACTCATGGAAAGAAATATTAGTTTGACAGCATTCCCTGCAAATGTGGCATGTGGACAAGTTAATCTAGATATAAACAAGAGCTTCGCAGAGCGGCCCGAGAGGGGCTTGTCAGTCAAAATGGCCATTTTTTTAATTCAAGGGCAGATAATTCAAGAACGAAAAGAGTTACATTAATTCCGTAAGCGGTGTGCACATCTTAATTCCGTAAGCGGTGTGCATAGCTAGACAACATGGAGAATCATTGTGGCAAGTTTGATCAAATTCAGATCAAAACTGTAGGAGTTGCGCACACAAGAAATTGCTAATGGACAGACAGACGGACGGACGGACAGACGGAAAGACAGACGACCGGGGCCATAACATAATACGACCTTTTGGGCGTATAAAAATCTGTGAATACTTAAGACAAAAAGATATGTTAAAGTTTGTCATTTATTTAGGAGCTGGGAGTTCATCTAGGAGTTCCACTTTATATGAAGTACTACAATATGTGTCAAGTATGAATGTACAAGTAATTGAAATCCACATTGTTATCTACCCTTGAAAGTTTTATAGACCCCTATAAATTTACATGAGTACCCCTTGAGAATAGCCCCAAATTGACTAACCCCAAGTCCAGCTGAGTACATACAGTGGCCCTGTCACACAGAACTCCAAACTCTGCAGCAGATCCAGGATTTCTTTGAGGGGGTTCCAATATACAAATAAGAGGGGTTCGTTTTCCTTGTATTTCACAATTTTGGCAGAATTATACATGAAAATGAAATATTATCAGACTATGGAGGGGGTTCGTTTTAATCCCCTGAACCCCCTCTAGATCCACCACTGACATTCACATGCACCCACATCACATCCAAAAATATGAAAATCTAAAAGACATAATCAGACTTTGTAATTATCTGGCTTAGCAGTGCTTTGGATGTGGGAATGCATTTGACTGCAGTTCCAATTATGCCAATTAAGTATGACTCATCATTACATACCACTTGTAGTTTGTGAAAAGTTGAAACTGTCAGCTATTAGGGCCTGTCTCCACTAGGACGCCGATCACTTGCCGAAGGGTTGCAGATGAAAAAATAGCTAACTTCGGGAAGCATTCGGGATGAAAATTACCTTCGGGATCCCTTCGGCATTGATACGCAGAACTGTATGCGAATGGTTGCCGAAGACATGCCGAAACCTTACCGAAGTATGCAGATCCAATGCAGAAGTATGCCGATCGGTTCAGGATTGTTGGCCGAATGTTTCCGGATCATGCAGAATGGCTGCCGATCACATGCGGAAGAGTCTAAGAAGCAATGCCGATATGTTGCCGATGTAAATTCCTAGCTATATATAGGAGAGTCGAGTGATACATTTTCAGTTCACGTACATATTATGGCTGCGAGAGACATAGAATTTGCTTTGGCTCTACAGTACTTTGTACTAGCCGAACAGGCTGCAATGATTGGTCTGGCCCTACATTTACGTAGGAGGCGAAGACGACGATGTCGGTGGTGGGTTCGACCTTGGCTTTCTGACGAAAGAAGGTTGCAATATGGCCAATATAATACATTAATGCAAGAATTGCGGGACGACATACTTCAGCGTCTTGTGCCTCACGTTCAGAACAGGAACACGAGTTTCCGCAACGCCAGCGACATTGCGATATATGGCAACCGGAGACTGTTACGCTTCGTTAGCCTATGACTTTCTACTCTCCAAAGCCGAGGTCTATTGATTAACATATGCTCTGTTCTTAAGAGAGTAATGACTTCCGTATTGGCAAGCAAAGTGTGTGTAGAATTGTACCAGAAGTATGCACTGCACACCTCGATGAGTTTAAAGACGAGTACATGGCTATTCCAAGTACTCCTGAGGAATGGCGACAAATGGCCACTGAATTCGAGGGAAAGTGGAATATGCCCCATAAACTCGGTGCCCTCGATGGTAAACATGTGGCAATTAAGAAGCCTTTTGGTCGGTAGTCCGTACCATAATTATAAGGGCTTCTTAAGTATAGTTCTTTTAGCCTTGGTTGTTGCCTATTATAAATTCATCTGGTGTGATCTAGGTGGGGCACCTAAACATGGATTTCTGTCGTTTTTCATACCAGTACTACCACAACACCCTTACCGAGCCTCCAGCTGCTCCCCACATAGGTTCACGGTATCAAACCATTGATTGGTGACATTTTTGTCAGTAAGGGTATTTGCTGCGGCCGGGTATCGAACCCGGGACCTCTCGAATGAGAGGCAGATGCGCTACCAACTGCGCCATGGCTGCGGCCACAAATGTCTGAAAGGATATTCGCCGCGGCCGGGGATCGAACTTGGGAGACCATGTTATAAGTCCGACACGCTACCGAATGCGCTATGGCCGTGGCCTGTATTACACAGAACAATACACGCAAATCACGTCTGTGTGGCGATCTTGAGGTCTAAGATCACAATATACATAGATATTTTAAATTAAGGTATGCAACCCATCATTAGCACCAAGGAGCCAGAGGCGAAATTTGAAAGGTGCCAGTAATTCCTAGACTGTGATACATTTCCATTCTTAATACGAGTACATAAGCATTTTGAATGGTTTAGAATTTTGAATCAATGCATACTTTAAATTGATATTGAAATATTTGACATAAATGTTCAAAATTACCTACCCTGCTTATGAATATAGAGTAAACTAATATTTGCAAATTATTTTCTTCTTGAAGCATGATCTTGAAATCTTGCACGGTGAATCAACTTATGTGAAGTGTATTTACAAGTGTGTTTTAGAAAGTGGGTTTTTTAATGATGGGCTGTATACCTTAAGCCCCCTTTTGTGACATTGCCTGATTTCAAAACCTCTGAAAATAATCACAAGATGACACTAGATACATTCTGTACATCGGAATTTAACCATAAATGTGGTGGAATTTGCGATCACATGATGTGGACACACGTACGCAGAGACGGACAGACAGACGAACAGAAAGGGTACATTTTACCAAAATGTAATACGTCGACCTTCGGCAACCTTTCGTGGACCGGTCGGGGTATTACAATGGATTTAATGTAGTTAGATAGGACCCGATGAGTTGCAGATTGTCCAGAAAGGTTCCCGAAGGTTTCAGGAAGGGGTGCCGACGATCCCGAAGCTTTCCCGAAGCTTTCCCGAACTAAAAGATCGGCGTCCAAATTTTAAAACTTTTAAAATTTGGATGCCGAACCTATTTTGATCCCGAAGGGTTCCCGAAGCATTCCCGAAGCATTAAGATGGCTTCCAGAAGGGTTGAAGAAGGGTTCCCGATCATCCCGAAGGTGTGCCGAAGCATCCCGATCCTGACATTTTTTCGATCGGGAACCCTTCGGCAACCCTTCCGCGTCCTAGTGGAGACGAGGTCTTAGCAGTAAGCTGTAACACCAATGGAACAGCACAAGCATTTTCTTCTTGTCCGTCAATGATTTCTATACAGCTACAGACAAAAAATGTACATTACGCAATCCTTCCCCTGAATGGTCAGTTTAAATAATAGCAGCCTCTCAGACAGATTTTCAACAACTTACAAATTTTAGGATTTGGGGATTTTCATCAATCTTTTAGCCCTTTGAAGTGGACAAACTATTACATATAAAGTAGGTTATTTTTCTGTTTACCTATATGGAAGACAGACGAAAAGTCTCTCGCCAGACCAAACAAACACAAAAACACGTTCTTGATCACACTTAGGGTGACTAAACCACTCAAGTACCCTGATTACTTTGATTACCTGATTAGCATATGCATGAGATTATCCCAAGATCAGAAGAAAATTTATGCAAATTAGATTACTAAGCTGATTAGCATTTCCTTGATAAGGCAGTTTATATTCAAATTGACCAATCAAGAGATAGATAGCCAATTTCCCAAGATATAATTTCTTTCCCCAAGCTTTATCTAACTTTTAAATCCTTTCCAAAAAGTCTTGACAGACGATTTCAAATATAGGACAATTGGATCGAGAGAAAATAAAAATACTGGAAACAAGCTTTTCTCCTTTTCTATCAATGCTCAATGTGACAAATAACTGACAAAAATATCAGATTATAGGACAGCATTAAATTCCTTGCCTGAGACTGTCTTGCCTAAATTCTGCCTTCTGCAAAAGGGTTAGGAGATAGATTGAAACTTTCCAAGATTATCATTTGGCCATGATTTATCAAATTTTAAACTGACGGGCATTAATTGAGCAGCTAAATTCAATTATTCTGCAATCAATTTTCTTCATTTAAGCCTTCTCCCACAGGAGCTAACCCTTTCCCAAACAAGACCTGATTGGCGTCCCTATCAGTAAAGCTGTGGGAAAATATTGAGGCAAAAGATGAAAATGCTATTTTAAACTAGCATTTTCTCCTTTTGCCTCAATAATTTCTGTGCTCTAACTTACAGAAATTTATCACACATGTTAGGGTCCATTTCTGGATAGTCTAAAATTTGGCTGTAATTGGGAAAGGGTCAAATTGACATGTGATTGATTGGAATTTAAAAGGCTGCTAACCACACTTCCCCAATCTTGATTAATGAATGCAAGACCAAACTAAACGCATGTACATTGAATATGCACTTGCAATTCTATTGAATTTATCAATTAATGAATGATTGTTTCAATCTGCACCCACCCTCCCTCTCCAATTCAAGCTATAAGCAAGACAAAGCTGTAAAATTTCCCACTTGACTATTTACATTCTATTATAAAATGCTCATTGATTCAATCTAGTAATCTTTGCTGGCAGATTTTTTGACGGGCTGATTTTGAATATTGATTGAATCGGGTTTAATGCTACCTTCAACAAAACACCAAATCTGAGCAACCAGTTGCTGACATCCTACTAAGATAATTCATATATAATTCATCCAATCATAAGAGACTTTTATCAAATGTCTGAAAGCATATTTGCCAAGCGAAGGTTCAATTCCATGACCCATCAAATGATAAACGTAGAAGGCATTTAAACAATGACATAGCTGTCTGAGCTCAGCTCTGATATAACTATACTGATGAAACTTGGAAAATACATTTCAAAATGCAAAATAACTTAAAATTTGCAACAAGCACAATGTTGGCTCTCAGCAATATTATGCACTTTATTGTATTCATTATATATGTAGATGATTTTGATTGCTACAATCTGCATCCAATTCACTCTTAACCCCTTCGCTGCCAGGGTACGGCATATGCCGTCCAGCGAAAATGTCGCTATAGTGCCAGGGTACGGCATATGCCGTCATTTCGCGTGACTGAGAAAACCCCTCGATATTTTGTTCTATCTTTAGACCGAGTCGTAACGTGACTGAAAATTTGACCAATGGTAATTTATCTTTGATTTAGTTTACCTAAAAATAGAAAAATCGTCATAGGATAACACAAAAATAGCATAAATCTTGGGATTTTGACTTTGGAAATTGAAAGTTAAACAAGATGGCGGACGGCAAAACACATGTGGTGCAAAAAAGTGAAAAATGCGTCTTGAAAGCTCAAATTATGTACGACGGACGAGGTTGTATTAAGATAGCAAGACATTGTACCAGCTGATTATTCTACTTACTTTGAAAGGGAATGTTCGTCGGAGTTAGAAAAGGAAAGTGAAAACGATGTTCGAGCTGGTGGTAAGATTTTCGTCATTTCGTCATTTTTTTCAGTTGTCAAAGTTCAAGATAGCAAAATGTAACATTGTGTGACTCAAAATCGACTAAAATATATTCAATGGATGGCATTTTTAATTATCTTTCGGAAAATATAAGGTTTTATATAGTTTTATTGAAAAGTTTATTAGTTATTAGTTGATTTATTACACTGCCGTCATTTTCCTAATTTCTTTGAAAATGGCCTGGCAAATAGGAACCAATTTTCCAATATTTCTCTGGCATCGAAAGGGTTAAGACCAAGCTATAAGCAAGGCAATGCTGTAAAATTTCACACTTGTCTATTACCACTGTATTGTAAAATACTCATTGATTCAATCTGGTAGACCTTTAAGATGTGTATTGATTCAATCAAGCAATCTCACATGGCAGACTTTGCTTCAATTTTGGAAGAAATCCTTTAACCCTTTCCCAAACAAGACCAGGTTTTGACGTCCCTAATAGAAAAGGCTTGGGAAAACATTGAAACAAAAGAAGAAACTGCTGATAACCAGCAGTTTCTCCTTTTGTCTCAATAGTTTCTGTGCCATATTTTACACAAATCCTATCTTTAATAACACCGATTTTGTCTTTTATGGCAGTTTTTGAAGTCGATCACCCTAAATTTTCGTCGTTTGGGAAAGGGTTAAATTCATCATCATATCTATGATTATCAGTATCAGTGAGCCATAATAGCCGTTAAATTTCACACTTGTTCATTTCCATTCTATTGTAAACTACTCATTGACGTAATCAAGTAATCTTCCATGGCAGACTTTGTCAGATTTTCAGAGGAAATCTTTTTATGTATTATCATTATAAAGTGATTTTTATGATCAACATAATAGCTGTTAGATTTCACACTTTGCTGTTTCCACTCTATTGTAAAATGCTCATTGGTTCATCAAATAATCTGTGCAGGCAGACTTAGCAGGTTTTCTAGAGGAAATTCTTTGATGACCTATCAACTTATCCAGTTTCTTGTTATCTCTGTAAATTTACTGGAAGAAGAAAGCACAATGGTACATGCAGATCCTAATCAGAATTTTCTTCTTTTATCTCAATATTTTCTTTGTTATAATTTGTACACATGTCCATTATTTGTTGTCATCCATGTTTAGTCTGCAGCAGCTTTGAATTCTGACCACCCTAAAACTTTGTTTTAAATTCACTATCAACAATTTCAACACTATCAATGAAGCTTGCATAATAATGGTGAAAGTTACCTTCTACTGTTCAAATTCACTCCAGTCCGATATTTTGTTGACTTGCAAAAAAATTACAACGCTTTACATCAACAGTATGTGGCACAATCCTTTGGTATGGTTCATTTGTGATCAGATCTGGAGAAGACTAAGTTGTTCCCTAGACTGTCAATATAAACATTACCAAGTCTAGCCCAATCTTTTGCAGTCTCAATAATTCAAATTCTCTAGTTTTCCATCAAAATCTTAGCTTTTCAATGATTTAAAATGATTTACAAACTCTTGATTGTAACATTACATCATATAACTAAGCTTGAGGATTCATTCTTCAAACACTTGACACATTTGGGTGTCAGTGAACAAACATGGTAAAGCCCACATTCTAGTGGGACTAGGTGAAGTTGGTAGCCAAAATAAATCATCTTAAATCGGAAGCTATTAACCCTTGTTTTGACGATTTATTAAGTTAAAGACCACAGAATCAATGATGGTCTTTGCTGGACTTACTATTTGCTTTCCTGAGAATGGTATCACCGTTAAAAGGCTTGGGATGGGAGGCTTCATTCATATTAAAACTGGTATCACCAATGAGAAATGTAGAATCCTTACGACTGTCATGACAGATCAAGACTTTTCAAATTTTCAGGTACACAAGCCTGAAATCCATTTGATGGAGTTCTATGTGCACCTTTGATCATTATTATGTACATTGGGCCTTGGTTTACAGTCTCATCTGAGAGTCTGGATTGACAAGAGCTTCCTCGAGATCTCACCAGCAAACCCTGTTGTTTAGAAGTTGAGTGTGTAGCAGCTGCAACACTACCTAAATATTCCCTGAAATAGCTCTTCTCCTATCACACAGGGCCCAGGTGAAAAATCCTACACTTTTGGATCACCAGTTTTAATACTAAGTCAATATTAGCTGAGATAAGTTAGGCCGTAAGTGTGTGTCAAGTACCCTCAAATTGGCGAATGTTTGTGTAAATAACCGGGTAAATACCCACTTGATTATCTGGGCTTATCTACCCCCCGAAAGTGGATTAGGACATATCCTGTATATGGGCAAATAGGCTATCATACTGTCTGGTGTCATTGCTTATTATACAGCCTATGTTATTCTTTTAAGTTTATAGATTTAAAACTTTGAGGAAAATGGAAGAAAATGCTGATGACCAGCATTTTCTTCATTTTCCTCAAGGTTTTACACACCTGACGCTATGTAAAATACTTGATTATCTGGGCTTACTCCCCCTGAAAGTGGATTGGGATATATCCTGTATACGGCTATCATACTGTCTCAGTGTCAATGCTGAGACATCATGTATTATAGGCTACTATCAGCGGAATACATCACCACAATTTTACCATCATTTTCGTCTCCTTTTCCTTCAATATTACATGATTCCTATAGATTATCTACCCCTGAAATTGTTACTATAATCCTGTATGGGCTATCATACAGCCTGTTGTCATTGCCCTGTACAATTCCTTCTTTTCTCCAAAAGTTTCCCAAACCCTTCATATCATCTAACATCAAATCTGAGAATTGTCCATGTATCTGTAATATTCTTGTATGTTGGACAAATAATTATGAAGTGAAAATGTGCTTTCAAAAAAAAAATTATTTTGAATATAAATTAATGACTAAAATCTTCTGATTTGACATAATCATTCTTCTTCATTCAACCAACTTTCACTTTATTTCCCACAATATTTTCCTACAATTTCCCCCTAATGGTCATAAATTAATGAGTAACAATTTATAAAGAGGTAATTACAGGTGTGAATAACAGAAATCTTGTTACCTGTAATTTACCAGGAACATCAAACAAATAATTAGAGAAGGTATCAAATGCATCATCAATTATCCCCTGGGAATCTCTACTCCTAAATGATGATGTCATTTGACAATCTTTTTGAGCAACTTGAGAGAGCAGAACTTCTTGTAATTATCAGGAAGAATTATACAAAGATATAGAACCTTTGATTGTAGTCATAATACCTCATATTTCAGAAGAATTTTCATGAGATTGATCAATGAAATAATTTAAATTTCTTCATTTCAATCAATAACTTTTACAATTATTACAATTCAAGTATTGTTAATAGACATAAGATTTTCGTAATGCAAAATAACCCTCTTTGAAATTGTCAAGATAGTATTAGAAAGATGTTGGACCAAGTTGAATTGTTTAGAAAGCTTCTCAAAGTTTGTTTTGAACAAGCTATGGTGACTGCAGTTGAAGCGCTGAATGTGGTAGAAAAGAGCAAGGGTAAGGGTATCATTTCTGACCAAATTTGAATAATTTTACGGTATAATTATCATCTGTGTTATTGCAAAACTTCATATCTACATCTTGATTAACCCCTTTCCAAAACGGCAAAATTTTAGGGCGATCCACTTCAAAAACTGCCAAAAATGACAAAATAACCGTTATTAAAGAGAGAATTTGTGTAAAATGTGGCACAGAAAATATTGAGACAAAAGGAGAAACTGCTGGTTATCAGCAATTTCTTCTTTTGTTTCAATGTTTTCCCAAGCCTATTCTATTAAGGACGTCAAAACCAGGTCTTGTTTGGGAAAGGGTTAAAGCTGTAGATATGAAGTTTTGCAATAACACAGACTGTATCTATAACGAATAAGCTGCAAACTTTTTATATAATTCTGAGAAACTTTACAATGTATTTGATTCAAAGACAAATGCATGATCAAATGGATGTGAAAAAGTTTACAATTCATGCACTTCAAACAAAATGATGGTTATCACTTCTTAAATCTATATCATCTGTTTAAGATGATCAAAGTAGTTACAAAAGTAAATAGTTTGTTCTTTAGAGATATTAATATGATAATCCAGTTAAATAGAACATCAAAAAATAATTTTTGTATACCAGAACAATAAGAAAATCATGTCAAACAATAAAACATGATGTAGAAGATGATAATCATTTTATCTTAAACTGTCCACTTAAATAAAGTGTCAGTTAATTTAATTTCAAGAACCCACAGGCAACATTTTGCTACGGTCACACCATGCATTTTAAGTATTTTGGGAAATATACTTGAAAAGTAAAACCAGAACTTGAGGGCAAAAGATTTTTAATAAAGATAGTGATTTTAATTGCAATTAAATGCATAGAACATGTTAAATTTCCTTAATATTTGAATAGCTGTGAGTCATGTACTTGAACTTAACTCCTTGGGATACATTTTTTATTAGGAAACATGGTGAAGACAATTACAGATACTGATCTAAAGTGATGATTATCATCATAAAAACCTAGTTATTTTTTACTGGTCATTTCCTTTTAAAACCAATTTTCTTTTCGAGTGGCCATGAAAAGTTTAGGTTTCAAACAGTCCCTCCAGACAGATAATTCCTACTTTCAAATGTAAGATAATGCTAATTGGACGTTTCTGTCCAATATGTTCTTAAATTTTTTTGTTCATTGGTAATAAAAAGTAAAGCTAAGTCCTTTGAACTAGATATCCCCACAATTAATAAGCAATTAGATCTACAATAAGAAATTAAGTCTACATGAAACTTTTTACTACACTCTTAAAATTTGGATATCCAACTTATTCATTTGGAAGTTGTTGTTTTTCCTTCTTTCTAAAGTAATAACTTAGGCCAAATTTAGTATTAAATGAAGCTCAAAGGCATAGAAGAGCTTAATATGGTGATAATCATGTGATAAGTTTACTTTTATGTTGAAAATGGCTTTTACCACTTATCAACAGGAAAAAATAACATTTTAACACCACTTTTATTATACACACAGGAAGCTTTACTATGAAAGCCCCTTGGTTAGGGGGCACGGTGGGGCACATCCTAGTACCTATTTCATAGTTCAAAGGGCCACTACACAAACTACATGTGTTAAAACCATTAAGGGGATCATAATTCTGTCCCTGGTACATCACACCATGTCTGCAAAGATAATCCATCACGTCCATGCATTCACCAATCAATGTTCCATGTCAAATTAACCCTTTCCCAAACACCAATCATTTAACTTTCTTCCACATGAAAGATGCTATAGGTGGCAAAATTGTTGTTGCTGATGATATAATTTTTGTACAATATATCTCAGAAAAAAATTGAGCCAAAAGAAGAAAATGCTGATCATCAGCATTTTCTTCTTTTGTCTCGATCTTTTCTCAAGACTTTTCTACCAAATTCTCAAAATTTGGTCTTGTTTGGGAAAGGGTTAATTCATGTTTTACAATGGTAGGGTGGAATAAGCCAGTATTGTTCTCTTTATACATATTGTCCCACTTTTCTTTGACAAAGTAAACCATGACAATGGATAGGTGCTGATGAATAAAGCAAACAAAAGATGCATCATTTTACATGCATCAATTTACATGATGCTTCTTTTGTATACTTAATCCCCCAATACCTTTCATTTAAGATTTATTGCACCCCCTTTTAGTGCAGTACATTTCAAAAGATAATATAGGAAATACAAATGATGAACAAAAAGCTTTATTGAAGCGAAATTGCAATTAGGAAAACAATGCAGAACAATTGTGTAGATAGAATAGGAAGTCAGATGATGGTCAATGAATCCAATTGATGTGCAATTGCAATTAAGGAAAATCAATTAGTGCAAAAATTATTAATTTTCTCAACTTTTAACATATCCTGTTCATTGTGAATTGATGGTACATCATTTTCAGAGTCACTGAACAGTAAAATTAGTTCCTGTCTTATATGGTACTTATTGGGATTGATTTCACTTGAAGAATCATTCTTATCTTGGAAAGCATATGTTAGAGATTGTATCTCAGTACTTTATTTTATTGTTTAGAGTAATTTATTATTTAATATTTGATTGAAGATCTTTGTATTATAGCATGGAGTTGTACAATACATCAGGCTCCAATGTGAACCATCTAAAATCCTTGCTTGTACAGTATTACAGCTCTTATTGCTTGAAAGGTAAATAATTTGAATATATTTATGAAGACCCAATTTATGACAAGTCAAATTAGAAAGTGTTGGAACAAAACAATGAAAATGAATTGTATTGAATATAATTCATATATGAAAGCAAGAGGACTGAAATTCTTACCAAAAGAGAGATATATAAGAAGTTATCAAGGTTTTAAAAATATTACTATTCTCTTTTGATGTCACAAAAACCTGCTAAAACTAGTTCAAGAATTCATAATTCATATTATATACTACAAGGAAATAGTACAAACACAATCTTTATTTTGCTGTTATGTTTCTTATATTTGAGTCCTGGCCTTAACCCTTTCCCAAACTGCAAAATTTTAGGGTGATCCACTTCAAAAACTGCCACAAATGACAAAATTGGATGTTATTGAAGGAATGATCAGTGTAAAATATGGCTCAGAAAATATTGAGACAAAAGGAGAAACTGCTGTTTATCAGCAGTTTCTTCTTTTGTTTCAATGTTTTCCAAAGCCTTTTCTATCAGGGACGTCAAAACCAGGTCTTGTTTGGGAAAGGGTTAATTAATGAGCTTTATTTTTCAACAAGTGGCTCTAATTTTATCAGTATAAATCATCTTTGATTTTGAATTAGGATTCTCTGCACCATCTCACTTACAAAAGCATTGTGCGAAAGCAAGATTTAGGTCTGCTGGGATTTGTCTATTGGATGTTTAATTAGTTTTGAATGATGTGTGACTGCAGGCTGATGTTATGATAAGCCGATTGATTGCTCTTGATGTACGATTGATGTGAATTTGGTCCTGGGTTATGTTTTATCAGGGCACCCATCAAGGGCTTCTTGGGTGTAGTGGGCAGCCCTAATGAGTTTTCGAACGCCATTTACTACTGCCCAGTGGTCAGTCCTCACCCCTTTCCCACCTTACAAAATTTGGGATTTGTCCAGTTTGAAAACTGTACTTTATGACCAAACACTATTCTAGATGTACTTGATCAAAATTGGACAATCAATTGTTTTATTATTTTGCAATATAAATGAAAAATCATAGGAGGAAAAAGATGAAAATTTTCATCTTCTCCCTCTATGATTATCTGAACCTAGATCTATATCTCTTTGTATCTCAAATTGTGGGTAATTTTCAGAAAGGGTTTTGAGTGCTCACTTGGGGACAATGACCATGCAATGATTGCTGTACTCTTTTGTTCTAAGTCAACTAATTTGTTATTTTTGTCACTGGACAAGCAAGTTTGGTGGTCCTCACTGTCTTATTTTGCACATTTATCATTCACACCTGCTTCATTTCATAAAAAGGATAATTTGTAATGTTTTTTGGGGACATGGGAAAAAAGTCACTTCATGTTCAAGGTCATTCTGCATTTGTATAGTCTATTTCAATAAAGTTTATTTTTGTTAAAAAAATCGAAAAACATTATTAAGTTGATATAAGTATTAGTCTTCGTAAAATACAACCCTATTGAAACAATACTTTAATGTTATTTTTTCTATTATTTCTATTATCTAATACAAAAATCACCAATCAAAGCCCCATTTCAACAGTTTGAAATTTCTGAATTAAAGTGTCACTTGTCTTTAATTATTTCACCAATTGATGTCAAGCAATTATGGCCATTTTTGTTTAGATTGCTTTATGGTGTATTCTTTAATGTTTTTGGCACCTTACTTTAATTGGTCCAATTAGTATCATGTCTTTGAGCAATGGTTGAGTTGTCACAATTTCTGTCACATTGTCTCTAATGTTTTCTGGATCATTTTGCTAAAAGTGCTGGACTAGTAAACATTGTTTGAACAAAAATGACTTGGAAGCATCTGTACCACAGGACTTATCCTATGTTGAGAGGTATTGTAATAAATTCTTTCTCACATTGTTTTAATTTTTTGTCAAGATTTAAGAATATGAGCTGATTAAAGAAAACTAACGCAATTATTGAACTAAATATACTGAAAGCATTGTTGACAAAGAAGAAAATGCTGGACACAGCATTTTCTTCTTTTTCAACAATGCTTTCAGCATCCATGGGAAAGAGGTAGAAAACTAAAAAGGTCAAAAATAGAAAAAAAAGTATCAATTTGTAGACATGCTAAATCATCGGACATCGGTTTTTGGCTCAGATAATTATAAGACCGAATTCATCATGGTCGAAAACATCTTTTGATGGGCAGCCTAAGCTAGCCTAAGCTACAAATCATAGCCTTTCACTTTTGTATGCCTACTTTCCCATAACTTATTTCAAACAAGATAATGACGGGAGAAAGTAGGTGTTTCAACTCGTTACAAAAAGATACAAAAAAATATTCGAACAATAAACCATGTTATTATGAAACTTAAGCTGTGCCTTATTGTCCGAATTTTCTTCTTATGTCTGGTAATTGTCCGAAGATGATTGAAATTTAGCTTAGCCCTTTCCAGAACAACAATTTGGGGGACTGGTCCAAACTTACAAAAAGATGCAGACAATAACATGTATTATTTAATTCAATGTACAAGATGAATATGTTGTAGCTTGGAAAACATGGAGAGAAAAGAAGAAAATGCTGATCATGAACAGCATTTTCTTCTTTTGTCTCAATGATTTCCAAAGTATTCTTTCTATGGTACTTGACATCCAAGGACTTCTTAGGGAGAGGGTTTAGAAAATTTTATGGAAATGAAAGCTGTTACAGCGATTTGACACAATGCTTTCTAGAATTACAGATTATTATTTATCATATTTCTCTTCTTTCAAAGAATTGAAGAAAATACATTGAATTTTGAAATTTTATGACAGCTTAAAGAAAATTTACAACCTGTTGCCAGCTGATAACAATCTATGGAGTCTCCAAATAGAGCCAAGAAAAGTATAAGACAAAAGGAGAAAAATGCTGATTGTCAGCATTTTCTCCTTTTGCCTCAATCTTTTCACAAGACTTTTCTATTTGCGACATCAAAGCGCAGTCTTGTTTTGGAAAGAGTTGAATAGTAAGAACTTTGTAACATACTCAGGTAACAAAAATGTGATTAAAGCTACGCGAAATTGAATCATATGGATATTTATCAAAAGTGTCAGTGTTGAAACGAAATATTGAAAACTGAATAAAATGGTTTCTTTGTTGAAATTTTGATAAGCAAGTAAGAATGAAGGCTGAGCATTATGTTAATAAAATACCCCTTCTATATTTGACTGCAAAGTATGGGGCGTAAAAGAAATGACATGATTTTATCACACACCATTTAGTTTTATTCACAAACAACCAGTCCTCTATGTGATTCCCATTGAAATGATTGTGAAAACTCTGTGGGAAAGGGAGGTCATGTCTTCATCAACAGTGATGTTGTCATCTGCAGCCATCGTCTGCAGCAGCTTTTGAATTAGAACTGTCTTAACCCTTTCCCAAACTGCAAAATTTTAGGGTGATCCACTTCAAAAACTGCCACAAATGACAAAATAAAGTTATCAAAGATAACATTTGTGTAAAATATGGCATAGAAAATATTGAGACAAAAGGAGAAACTGCTGGTTATTAGCAGTTTCTTCTTTTGTTTCAATGTTTTCCCAACCCTTTTCTACTAGGGACGTTAAAACCAGGGTTGAACTACAAAATGGTACAATGCCAGGCCGCTAAATAGTACTAAATACCGTAAACTTGATAACAAATCTATTCATGGCTAAGCATACATTAATAGTATTTCATTTCGTAATAGCGTCACGCCAAACAAATAGGACCTAAGCATTCCAATCATTTAAATTGAATATCTAAGTAAGACATCTTAGTTTGGTATGAGCATACAAATTTCATGGTATTCGCTCCGCCAGAAATACCGTCATGTGTTATTCATCGGTCCATTCTTTTAAAGTTTTTTGTCACACGCAATTCAATAGGACATTGTCAAATGAGGCGAGCAACCGATCTGATTCAATTAAAGTCAATACCGGGTATGTAAAAAAGATTATAGATCACTTTGAGACGTTTTTGTGTATTTGTTACATGGCGTAAAGATGGCAATTTTTCAACATTGTGATTCTAATTTCTATAGATATGTTAACTATAAGTTGGTCAACATGTTTTTGCAAGTTTCTTGAGGTTTCGATATGACTCAAAACTCAGAGCTAACAGTGCTTTCTGGCTTATAGGTTTATAATTATGGAAATAAATGGTAAGATTTTTCATTCTATGATAGCAAATAGATTTAACCCTTTCCCAAACGACACAATTTTTGGGTGATCCACTTCAAAAACTGCCAAAAAAGACAAAATGGAAGTTATTAAAGATAGAATGTGTGTAAAATATGGCACAGAAAATATTGAGACAAAAGAAGAAACAGCTGGTTTTCAGCAGTTTCTTCTTTTGTCTCAATATTTTCCCAAGGCTATTCTATTAGGGACGTCAAAACCAGATCTTGTTTGGGAAAGGGTTAATTGATACATAAAACTGTACTTTACATATCAAAATAATCATTCACTGATTTTGTCGTTTCTCATGAATACAAAGACAATTACTTTATAAATTTTTAGTCGCAATTTCATGAATAAGATATCTTTCATTTTGTACCCTGCATCTATTTTGCATTGGGAATGGGTTGAGCATGTCTTGGAAAAAGGAAACTTTTATTTTGACACATACAAATCTCTAAAAAAGATGACACTAAAATATATTTACACTAATGTAAAAGAGGGGATCAGCATTGGATTAAAGAAGCATCTTTAAATCCTAGGGGCTATAAAGGGCATTCTTTAATCCCTTGCACATCCTGTTAGGATTAGAATGCAGAAAAGATGTGCAGATTTTTACACTCATAAAGACTAGATAGGAAGTATCATTTCACAATGCCTAAAGGCTCAAATTTCACAAGCAAATTCAAATTTGCATGGACTTTTAGCACAAATATTTTCATTTCATAATGACTACAAACAACGAAGAACTTTCAGAAAAAAGGCATTTATTAATAGGTAACTAGAATTTTGTGTAATGAAAAAGTGTTTCTCTCTTGAATTTCATTTTGAAATTCATTTTCTATCAATAATTGCATTCAAAATTGTGACTCTGCAGGGGATAAAAAGTAACATGTTTCTGCAAGAAACAGAACAGAATTTCAAATGGCTATATTTATAAGCACCATATTGCAAGCTAAAGTATACAAGCAAAAGCTAAATGGTCATTACTCAAAAAAAACTTCTCTAATGAACCAGATAATCCCTGAAATCACTTAGCCACACCATTTATTTGATGCTTAACAAAATTTTGTTTGATGTAAATGATAAGAAAGAAATAGGATTGAAAGAGATTGTAGCTTTAATGGGGTGCAAATATGGTGATATTTTGTAGTTCTTTTTTTATCTTAATCGCAAAAACAAAGATTACATCAAAATAAACGAATGATATCTTAGGTACTTGTAAAAGCACTGATAAAAACTTAAGAATCTGAAATTGCAATTAAGTGCTAGAACCTCTTGGACATCAAAAGAAATGTTGCCTTCAAAATGGTACTGCAAGATAGCAAAGAATTATATTAAACCATATTTGGTGACTAGTATAGTGCTTTATGATTACTGCACAAACCTCTAAACGGGGATATACCAATGTTTCATTAAGTTAAGTTAATTGAAGATGCTCAATAAAGCTTCCAAAGCAGTTTTCTGTTACATATTGGGCAGGTTTAACCCATTACCAGATGGACAAAGTTTGGATTATTTCCAATTTGTTTCAGAAGTTTCAGACGACATTTTCAAAGTGATGAAATTTAAGAAATCTATACATTTTGGGTTAGAAAACATTGTGGAAAATGAAGAAATTGCTTGCCAAAAGCAATTTCTTCATTTTCCTCAGTGTTTTACTAATATCTTGTAATATCAGTAATATCTTGTTGGGCGTCATTATGTGGGAATGGTTTAAGTAATGTCTTAGTGTGTGCCATTGTGTATCTTAGAGACTGATTCTATCTGAAAGCTTGTTGCATTTTCAAAAGACTCATTTCAAATTCCACACAGTTTCTTAAACTTTCAAAAGCAAGCTGCCTCTGTCTTTTCAATATTTGCCAAGCCATTTATATTATAGTCTCTAATCTGAATGAATTATCGGCCATCTGGTTGTCATATGATTTATGAAATAAAGATTTGACAGCTAAATAATACATGAGATTTGCCGATTTCAAAAATACCTGAAAAATGATGTTGTCAAGGAATGATACTATTGTTATGGTAACCACATTGAAAATTAAATAATGAGCACTACCTCAGTGACTTGATCAATTAGATATAAAATTAATTGAAATAATAATGCTATCTTTCAATGAAAGTGAATTTGTAATGATATCGTCCATATTTGCTCCAAGTTCATTGAAACTGAAAAGGTCAACCAATTGTTGCACATTTTAAATGCCCGTCCCTACATCTGTCGTATTCGGAAGTTAAAAATCATTTAATGATATCATTCGCTTGTTGATATCGCATAAATGCTCACATTTCTCGTAAAACAATTTAAAAGCCGGCAATTTTTGAAAGAACAATTTAACCTCCTAGAGTTTCAAATAAAAAAGATCAAATTTTATGGTGTTAATATTGATGAATAAGTTGGGAGTAAAATAGAGAGGGAGAGAGTCAAATGCACCCGGGCCTCTCAGTTTAGGGCTGTAATTACATCTGCCTACTATTGTTGGAATTCTAACCCTTGTCAAGCTGAGAGTATCTCAAAACTCCGTCTTTTCCATCAAACTTTACATTTTATGTGTATGAATGGCAAATGAAAGACATTCAGAGATAATAAACTAAGATCAGGCTGCACAATTGTGCAGCCTGATCTTAGATTATTTCTCTGCAAAAGGAGGAAAAAATTCAAGATCAATATGATGAGGGTTAAAGATGCCACAAAAATGGTCTCCACTTAATGTGTCTGGCGTGTGCAGTAAGAAAGGATGCTAGGGGTGTTTGAAAAGGAAGAAATAATACCCTTTTCCAGCCCTTTAGGGCCTTTAAACACAGGCTCTGAATAAAGCAGGAAAACATTAAGGATTAAAGTTTTTATCACCTAAGTTAATGTACAGAGATGAAAGAGGCATAAATAAACCTATTACATAATCCCTAACACCCTTTTAACAGCCAGGTAAAAGTGTGGTCAATGGGCTGTCAATAATAGTCTACAGACCAATGAAAATCCAATATTGGAAAAATGGGTGGGACTGTAGAATATGCTAACCAATCAGATGGCTGTATTTCACCACACAGAGAAAAGGGGGCCAGATCCTTTGATGAATGTGTGAAGTGTGCTGGGGTGTCATATCGTCATTCCGAAAACATTTACATCCTAGTGTGCACATGTGTTTGAATATTATACCATTTACTGTATATTAAAGTAGATCTAACAGTGGCTGTGGCTTTTAATGGATACTTGAATTAATTAGTTGAACAACTTGAAAAGGGACTTACACTTTGATAGAAATTAAAAGAGGACTTAATTAAGAGTACTTTACAGTTACTTGAAGTGAAATGTGATTTTATATACTTTCAACTATCACTGCCAAGGACTAATTAATTGAAATTAAACTGAATTTATTCCATTGAGGATTGTTCTCATATTCTAAATGGTTAATCTGTGGTATACCCAAACAAAAGATGGATTTGTTATTGCAATTGATGCAGGTATGGAAAATTAAAAAGTTAATTTATTTCACAAAATTAGCATAATATGATTATGCATAAAAATGCAAATGTGTGAAACTATAAAATCACTTCATGAAAACTTAAAAGAATTAAGATTTATCATTTTTAAGAATTGTTACATCGATTAGAAAACATAAAGGGAAAAGAAGAAAATGCTGATTTTCAGCATTTTCTTCTTTTCCCATCATGTTTTCTTCTCTTTATTATGACTTTTTTACCCCCATTTAGCATGACAGATCTGTTTTACTGTCAAGGGAAGAGATGGGGTTCCTTTTTTATCAGTGTTTTATCTTTTGGGTCTACCCCAAAATTTAAAGCCATAAATTAATTACATTTAAAGGAACATAAGACAGGAGTTTCCTTTTGAAGATCAATATAATAAATCAATTTTATATACATTAATGGCAGATAACCCCCCTCTAATAAATCACACCAATTTGGACAAAATGATTTATCTATTGTACATCTGTTGTGTATTTTGGAAGAAATTGATAATAACCCCCAAGAAAAGATTTTGGACTTGTCCAAATTTAAAACCTTAGACAACTAAATAAAAATAAACCTAATGGTGAAATAGACATTTTAGCTTTGCAATGATTATGCTAGTGAGATGTCAAGCATTGAGAGAAAAGGAGAGGAAAATGCTGCTTATCAGCTTTCTTCTCCTTTTCTCTTAATATTTCTCATTACTATGACCAAGAATTTGAAGCTTTCATGACATTGATGTCGTCATGATGTTCTGCAACTTCTTACAAGTTTGGCCACACTTTTGTCTTTTTTAGTAAAATTGATTATTTATTTGTATAATCTTTTGACACTTTGACTAACATTATGTTTTTCCCCATTTCAGATCGCTTACAAACTGGTATGGACAGTCCCACGAGTGAAGCCATGGCTCCAGATGAGATGTACCTCATGCTACAGGCTGATATGGTAGGTTCTCATCTTAATCTACACTTTTTGTGTCAGGCTTATCAGTAATGTGATGGCTTGGAGCAAAAGTTGCAAAACTAAAACCCTTGAAGGCTTTCCCAAACAGCTATAACTAAAGACTGTTCCAAATGTAAAGCTGCTGCAGATGACAAATTGGATGTTGATAGGATTTGTGTACAAAGTAGTCTAGAAAATATAGAGGCAAAAGGAAGAAAATGCTGATTATCAGCATTTTCTTCGTTTGCCTCTATGTTTTCTCAAGCCGTTATTAATGGAGATGTCAAAAGCAGGTTTTTTTGGAATCGGTTAAACCATATGATTCTATTCAGTGGACAGAGTATCATAGGATCAGATTGCATAAATTGCAGTTTGATCTTAGTCTACATGCACACAAAAAGTGGACAGCTGCATCATAAACAGGTTTCCTAAACATTGAAGAAAAGGAAAAAATGCCTGAATCAAGCATTTTGTTCCTTTTCCTTAAAGTTTACAAAGGAAAAAGATTATTCATTTTGTCATCTATAGCTATGGATTTGAATAAGTCATGTAGGAAAGGATTAAAAAAATTCTCACACTTATAATGATAATCTGACATGGATCAAGGGATTCCATTCAGAGGCATACCCCATACATCAAAACATCATAAGATGATAATTAATTCCATCTACTTAACAATGCAACCGTAAAACAATAAGATCAAAGACCATTGTTATTTGGGGCTAAGTGGGGTAGAGTTACTTTAAAAATGTGGTAAATTACCCTCAAACTACTGTTATCTTGTCCCCTGTTATCTGGCCCCTTATCAGCCCCTTTTTATACCAGCCCCTAGATCCTTTGAAGATAGCCTACCATCTTATTATAAGTACCTCAGCTCCAATTACCATTGTCTTGTTAATGACAATTAAACACAGCTACTAGCTTAACCCTTTATCCTGTTAATTTTTTCTGGCTTCTTGAATACTGAACCCTTTCCCAAAAAGCATACAATTGGGAACTTGTCCAACTTGAAAGATGTAACAGATAGCAATATGGAAAATTTGATTTTGATTAAAAGTTGCATTTGTGTATAATATACTACTGAAAATATTGAGGCAAAAGAAGAAAATGCTGATTATCAGCATTTTCTTCTTTTGCCCCAATATTTTCTCCGGCCTTTTCTGCTCTCAACATCAAAAACAGAACTTGTTCATCAAGGAAAGATTTAATGCACTAACTTTTTTGTTCTCACAAATAAGCCAATTCGTAGAAACCGAGATTACTTGCATGTCTTACTATCAGACACTTCAATCTTATCTAATGATTAGCAGGAACTAAGCCCAATTCTTGACTTCTAACAAGTTGCAGACCCTGGGTCCCCTTCAACTCTGAGCCCCCTCTGATAACTCTAGAAGTGTGACCCCTAGTTATAATGATTAATTATTCCTGACCCCTGCAACCCCAGAACATCTTAATTAAGTAATGATAGTAGAGCCCTTCACTTAAATTGGATTGACCCAGGAGCGTTCCATTATTTCATTAATATGATATGTCACACCGCCTGCTTGCTTGATTACGGACAAATTCAAATCTCTCTTATTTCAAAGTTTTCACCTTGTTGAGTTAGGCGAATCGATTTCGATGAAAATCATTGAAAATTGACCTGTAAAGGAAGGTATTCGTTCGTATTAGTTCAACCTTGCCCAAGACGTCAGTCATCAATTGTTACGTTTTGTCTCGCAAGTTAAGCGACTTGTTGACTTTCGTCAAGTTACTTAATTTTTTTGTTGCCAATGAAAAGAAGAGATTACATGGTTCGTGGATTGTTAAATTAAGTTTTTAAATTACAAATCACTACTGCTTGAGGACCACGAGCCATGAATTAACCCTTGAACCTTTAACTTAGATATCCAAAGTCCTCAAATAGTTCTTCAGGAAAACTTTGACAATGTAATATATTGTGGGAAAGGGAAAAAATGATGGTGTGTATCATTTTCTTCTTTTTCCACAAAGTATTCGTATCTGCTCTTGCAGATAAACTTAAAGCACAGTTTGATTTGTCTCCCTAAAAACTAAGCTTTGAAAAAATGAAGTTTGAAACGCATTCAGCTTGTGGTAAATTAACAGATGCTTTTGTGAAATTAGAATATGAAAACAAAATTCTTTGATATTTCTAAAGATAAAGACATGTCCCTGAAATTTCTTTTCGTAATTATTTGATTAGAATCTTTATGAAACAATATTTTGACGGAAAACGAAAATTTGGGTGTAAAAAGTTGAGCCTGGAAAATGAAACTATTTAAAAGATTTTGACAATCCCTACTTGACACGTCTGACAACCGCTAATTGAAATCTTCAAATGAGGCTTGAAGTACCTGTCCACGTGTGCAGCGTGCCAAAAATATTACAAAATTGTCGTCGGCGAAAACTAAATAAACATTTCTCGCTTCACTTTTCTTTTTGTCAATGCCTCAGGTGAGAATCGTCGTCCCATGAATACTAAACGGTCACTTTGTCTGCCTTTCCGAGGTCAACTTCAATGATATTTTCCACGACCCTTGAAAATATGATTGGCCTGAAATAGTGGATGAAATAGAGATGTTTTTGAGAGAGAGGAGAAATTGATTCAATGTAACGAATAAATTATACCCATTCATGCTATACCCTTTTATTCCTCTCGCACAAAATTTGAAATTGCATACAAAAAATGTTTGCTTAATTCCTTTGATATTTAATGATTTTGTACTATGCAATCAGAAATGTTAAAGTAACATTACGAATATGACAACAATTAAAAAAATTTCATCAATAAAGCAAACAGAAGAATTAAAAAGACATAATGGCGAAAGTCACATTACATGCTTGTTGCCATAGTACATTTTGCCTTAACTTTACCATTCATCAAGTGGAAAACAATAAATGAGAAGAAGAAAATGCTGTTTTAACAGCATTTTCTTCTTCTCCTTTAATGTTTTCAAATCTATTTTCTGTAATTCTACACATTTGATAAAGAAATAAGGGGGCCATAAGATAATAAGGGGCCATATAATAAGGGAGAAGGGGCAGCTACTGACTGGGTATCAATTTGTATTGGCATCTACTTGCCACTTGTCTTTGTAGTGATATTTTGATTGTGGGAAAATCAAACTTTGCTTGACTTTAGGGGCCCAACATGTGACCCCTAATATGGCATATGACCCCTAATATTCCTTCCATTTCACTTTCCTTCAAACAAAAGGTCAACTGTAAAGTCATAAACAAAAGGCTAAAAAGGCTGACTAAATTATTTGCTACTCATTGTGCCTTCACACACCAAAGGAAAAAATGTTTTCATTGTCCTCAACATTTTTTGCCAATCGAGTAAAATCTAAATTTAGCTAATTAATTTCTTCTAAAATTCCAATTAACATTTTAGAATTTTTTCAGATAATCAAATTTACCTTTTCATAAAGAATCTAAAATAAATTGAAAAAAATCAAAATATACATTCAAAGGAATTTTAAACTTTGAAAGGCAGACCTACCTGAAATTTTTCGAAATATGAAAATAATTATTCGACAGCGGAAATATGCTTCAAAAGGGGATTTAGGGGCCATTCACCAACCTCTGTTGGTAGTCCTTAGATATTTCAAGTGATAAATGAAACTTATTCAACCCATTTACAACTCTATTTGGTCCCTCGTTTAGATACAAATTGATAACACTTTTGGACTAGACGACCATTCAATTTCAATTAAAGGTCCAGTTTAGGATTCTTGTACACATATTTGAGAAAATGTAGAAAATATAGGAGATTTCATTGAAAATGCATGCTCAATACAAATATTAATGAAAATCAACTATTCAAGGAAGAATGTAGGACATATGGCCTATTGATTCATGACAACAAAAATATTTTTGATAAACAATAATATTGTTGCTTTGAATGACCACAGTGTATTTAGCTTGAAGCATTTCAACATTCTCTACAAATTTTTTACCCCAATCAAAATATAAAATATCAAATTCACACCTATTAAATTTTGAAATTTAATTCACCTGAAAAGTTAAAATTTCATGGCCATATAAAGTGACCGAGAAGGGAGCACAAGTGTTAAAGGTCAGACCGACCCCTAATAAAACCTGTCTGGGTAGGGGTATGATCTCTTTATTGTAATAAAAGTTATTTTTTGGATATGAATGGGATCCCTATATATGGGAGACTAACCCCTTTAAGCCCTTTATGGACCCTTATCATAAAATAAAAGATAAGAATTATGAAGTCAATCAGGGATTCGACACAAAACTATTGCAAGAAAATATAATGAAGTTCATATGTTTACAGAAGTTTTGTACAAATCTAGCTTCAGCTAATTATAAAGCAATTTTGCGGTATATAACCTTTGTCAACATGTATTTCTTCATGTTAAAATATCAGACAAGAGTGCTATAAAGTAGAGAATCTTCAAATCATGTAGTCAAAATGAAGAATTCAAGGCCATTCTTTATCAAATCTGGCATCAGCAAAAAAACAGCATTCAAATAGAGTACAATACTGGATTAAAACGGCTATAATTTGATATCGAGATAGCCATGTTATGATGTGTTATGTCATCCCTAATGCGGTTAAAACACTTTCCCCCTAACAAGTCCTGCTTTTGATGTCCTTGATAGAAAAAGTTTGGGAAAATATTGTGGCAAAAGAAGAAAATGCTGATAATCAGCATTTTCTTTTTTTGCCACAATATTTTCTATGCTACATTTTACACAAATCTTATCTTTATCAACATCCATTTTGTCGTCTGCTGCAGCTTTCAAAGTGGGGTTCTCTAAATATTTGCCATTTGTGGGAAAGTGTTGTCATGAATGTGGTTTAAAAATCCTAACCTATGTTTTAATGTCTCATTTCAGATCAGTATCAAGCAGCAAGAACAAGCCTTACAATCAGAAATTGAAGAAATCTCATCCAAGTTTCACCAGCTATTAGAGAGTGTCGGCATCGACTCCGACGGCGGGTCCGGTACAATGGCGCCACCTTCTACTCCATCATTCATGAAGACGACGGCCGCGTCGCTCACACACGTCACAAATCTGGAGACACCAACATTCATGAAGAGTACACCAGGAAAGTCGAGTTTCGGGTCTTTATCCGACAGTAGTGACGATGAATCTAGGTCTTTTTTCGCTGTGACGACAGACAGTAAAATAGATCAGATCGTGAACGAGACCGATGGATTACCTCTGGATATTTCTACACTATCATCAAAGACTCTAGTTGTGGATAATAACTCTAATTACATAGACTCACCGCATAGTGAACTCAATGACAATGACACACCGATCATCGAAGCTGTGACGCATGTCGATCATTTATCACCTCCTTCCACAAACTCTTCCACCGGTAGTAGTAGCAGCAGCTCACATCGTATGTCATCATCGTCTGATGGTTACCCGAAATCAGACGAGTCTACAGACAATCAGATCGTGCCGGAGTGTTACGACCTTGACAAGGAGTTCATGTCACGGTTACAGTATTACTCAGACTTTACCATCGATCGTCAGAGAAAGATAAACTCTATAGTGTCTAACTTGTGTACATCCTCTGACAACTCTCCAGTGAAAGAAGACATCTCTACACGTCATGTCGAGGGTAAGGAGAGCTCACCAGAGAAGCCAGCTCCAATCTTCACCAGACCGATCATCACTACAACACTGACGTCGGGTTCCAGCTCCGATGTGGTCTCCACTCCACCATCACGTCATGGACATCGTGTCAGACCTGCCAGATACAGACATCCCCGTACTGGCAGAAAACGATCATCACAACCTCTCGCCTCGTCCACTATGTTAGAAGACAGCTTCACATCCTCCAGTAGTGGTCGCAGCAGTCACCGAGGTGGCAGCTCACTTGTACCTAAAGCCTCGTCCACCATGATCTTCGAGTCGGGGTCATCCAGCAGTGGTAGCCGTAAAAACAGAACATCTGGTTCCAACCCCCGAGCCTGTTCCACCATGTTGAACGAGTCATTCCTCTCCTCCGGGTCTGCCGGGTCAGCCGGCAGTCGTCAGAAGAGTCTACCCGTCGCCAACTCTACGATGATCACTGAACAATCTGCGATACTTCCACACGGTGCTGAACCAACCATCTCCATCATCCGGGCTGACAGTAAGGCTAGTCTACACAGTGACAACGACTGTGAGAGCGTGTTCACCTGGTCTATACACGACGACAACAGTGGCTCCGACAGAGACATCAGCCTCGAGGAATCCTTCATGAACCATCAAACTAAAGGTCAGAAGAAGACGTCACACAAACCCCCGCTCCCTCCCATGAAGCGTGTACGAAGCAGTAGTGGTAGTTCTCGAGACAGTGACTCGGAGAAAGTGTGTCAGGATCATAAGTTACATAAACTGTTAGGTGAACCGTGCTCCAGAAACATTCATGAATGTATCTCAGTGATAGAACCAAACCAAACTAGTGCCGTACAGAACCCTGTATTTATAGACAGTATGTACACAGACACTGACCATATTGTGAAATCAAACACACTACCTCGATCTAGTACTAAGATAAAACTACAAGACAATTCTACTGGAAGTTCATCCATGGAAGCCCGTCGAGCATCACTTCCAGATTTAACGAATGTTTGTTCGAACGACGATCATAGTGTACCGGAGTCTAGTGTGAGCGAGGAGGACTGCACGGCTCTACCAGAACGTCTCGAGTGTCAGGGTAAATCTAGCTCTAGTAACGATAATAATGGTGGTGGTCTGGACCCCTCTCAGGGTAGTCAGGGTAGTGCTAATGTAGACTCTATACTTACCGACAGTCCAAACAGTGTCAGCAGCGGTATCAACGCTCCGTACAACTCTCCTGGTACCAACATCAGCAGCAGCTCCCGAGTCAGCTGCTCCACGACGAGCGACGCCAAGTCTTCAGACTCGAACATCAACACAAAGGCTCCACAAGTCAACATCTTACCTAGAAACATTCCTGTAGATTCGCCGAAAGTACAAAACGTTGAACCACATCAGTCCAGAAACCCTGTGTTTAAAATACCCAAACAGAATCAGCCTCTTCGACAACTCTTCAGATTTAAACGAAAGTCGAAAACACCCGAAGTGAAAACATCAACGCCAAAAGACGCTCAAACAGTTTCAAACGGACAGTGTAATAGCAAGAGACAATTATTCCCGTCAGCTGCGACTACCAATCTTCAGCAACAGGAAGTGAGATTACGAGACAAAAAGGCTGTGATCAGAAAGTTTAAGAAATTCAGTGACAGTATTCGTAAAACGGACAAGACGGGAAAACCACAGTTTGAAACACTCGCTAACTTGTAGTTATCATTCATTGTCAAAATGTCAGTCTGTCAGTATTAAATATTTGTGCAATTGATGAAATGTTCTTGCCAGAGAAAAATTGAGGGCTTAACACAAAATTATTGTAAATGCATATTGTCGCTTTTCAACATAAACCTTGTAACTGCAGCTTAAAATAAGCTGCAGTTACAAGGTTTTTGTTGAAAAGCATCCATATAATTTCATATGCACTTTCAATACTTTAGTGCTATTGCCTTGAAACGAAAATGCATACTGAACTAAATGAAATCATTTTATGATTCACAGGAATTATTTTCTGGGTAAAATTGATGAAAATGATCGACGCAGAAATTTCCTTGAGTTTATACTGTTTAATGGCATTAAAGACAATTCATAATTAATCCACACTTTTCAACTAAAACCTTGTAACTGCAGCTTAAAACAAGCTGCAGTTACGAGGTTTTCGTTGAAAAGCGACAATATAAACAATCAAAACTAGTGCTGTGAATACTATTTTTTGTGTTGAAACAAAGGACAAAAGTTGAACCGGTATATAAATAAAGGTACAATGCAACAACTTAGAAAAGTATTCAAAAATGTAAAATAAGATCTGTACAAAATCATGCAAAAAGGTGCTATTTATTATAACAGAAAAATCACAAGATTAATGCAAGAAAATTGTAACTTTATTTGATGTTACAATAGTTTTGCACTAACCTTGAGAAAATGTTGTGGAGTTAAAACGGGTTGTGAAAATACATTCATTCCGTGCTTGTTGTGAATTAAGTTATGTTTGTTTACTGTATATAGTCATATTATAAATCAAATTTGAAATCCATTCCATGTTTTAGTCTTCTTTATATTCCTTTGCGGTGCAGTTTGCCAAATATTCAACCCATTCCAATATTATGACATTGACGCCTTTTCAGTTTTGAAGCCCCAAAAGATGAAGGTCTTTGAAAACATAGTGGGAAATGTAGAAATTGCTTGTGACAAGCAAATTCTTCATTTCCAACAATGTTTTCCACAAAAATAGACCAAGAAATGTAAAATTTCATGCACATGAAATTGTCGCCTACAACTCCTTTGAATTTAGACCAGTCAAAAATTTTGTCGTCTTGCAACGGGTTAACCATTTTCCGAAAGGTGAAAATTTTGAATGATCTGATGACCGAAAGTCGTTCAGATGCAAAAATGGATGCTGATAAAGATATGAATTGTGAAAAATACAGTACAGAAAATATTGAGGCAAAAGCAGAATATTCTGGTTATCAGCACTTTCTTTTTTTGCATCAATGTTTTCCCAAACATTTCCTATAAGGGTCATCAAAACCATTTTAGTCTTTCCCAAACATAGACTGCTTACAAAGAGTGATAACCTTTGTAAAACATTGAATGAAAAGAAGATAATGATGACTACCAGCATTTTCTCCTTTTCCCTTAACATTTTCAAAGCCACAAAATATTGGTGGCTTGAATTAATTCTCTCCCAAACATAGACTGCTTACAAAGACTTTCACTTCGTGAGTGATAAAACATTGGAAAACTTTGAATGAAAAGAAAATAATGATGACTACCAGCATTTTCTTCTTTTCCCTCAACATTTTCAAAGCCACAAAATATTGGTGGCTTGAATTAAGACTAGTCTAAAATGTTGTCATCAGAGAAAAGGTAACCATTTACCTTCACTCAAACATTTCTGATGACCAATACCACGGTGGATAATCAAGTAATACAATATTTTCAGAAAATCTTCAATAATTTTGTAAATACTGGGCCGATTTGAATTCAGTTTGAAGCAGAGAATGTGGACAGACGTCACGCATTAGATGGACATGATTGATTTCTTAAAAATCAACTGATAAAAAAGTTTTTGAAGATAAACCAAAATTTGGTTTATCTTCAATAACTTTTTTATCAGTTGATTTTTCAAAAATCCAACACGT
Source organism: Fragum sueziense (assembly GCA_963680895.1). Taxonomy (NCBI): domain Eukaryota; kingdom Metazoa; phylum Mollusca; class Bivalvia; order Cardiida; family Cardiidae; genus Fragum; species Fragum sueziense. The sequence goes on from OY804596.1 coordinate 50,508,897, forward strand.
CCAGCTTATTTCTGGCATTTTCCCACCTTCTCTGCTTCAAACCGAATTCAAATTGGTTAAGTATTAAAAGAGATATTGAAGATTATTGGAAATTCTGAGTCACGTGATTATACACCATGAATGCCCGCAGCAATAAAGAATCATTGAAAGAAAAAGAAAAAAAACTGAGAACCAATCAGATTTTCTTCCTTTCACATCAATGTTTTCAGACCATACACAGCAATTCAGTTACCCGAGTAACATTGATCCCGTTCCTAAGCAGTGACTCTGATGGCCCCATCAGATATTACTCAGAAAACCCTCGAGAAAAAGAAGAAAATGCTGATTGCTGATCAGCAATTACTCCTTCAGGGTTTTCTAAGCTATAAAATGAAGACTATGTGGCACTAATTTTGTCATAGATCTGCCATACCTTTTGACTAGTCTATGATTTTGACGTTAGGGAAAAGGTTAAGTTGCTCCCCACAATTCCTTCAAATTCGTCCAGTCTAAAACTTTGTCCAGTTTTGTGATCCTATGATCCATAATGCGATGTAAACCATTGAAAAGAACCAAACAAAGGCTTTGGAAAATATAGTGGGGAAAATGAAGAAATTGTTTGTGACAGCAATTCCTTCATGTACCACTACACATTTTCTACCCAGAAAAAGAAATGAACTAAAACACGGTGGATAATCATGTGATACAATATTTTCAGAAAATCTCCAATAATTTTGTAAATACTGGACTGATTTGAATTCGGCTTGAAGCAGGGAATGTGGACAGACGTCATGCATTAGATGGACATGGTTGATTTTTGAAAATCAACTTATAAAAAAGTTATTGAAGATAAATCAAAATTTTGGTTTATCTTCAATAACTTTTTTATCAGTTGATTTTTCAAAAATCCAACACGTCCAGCTTATTCCTGTTATTTTCCCACCTTCTCTGCTTCAAGCCGAATTCAAATTGGTCAAGTATTAAAAAAGATATTGAAGATTATCGGAAATTCTGTGTCACATGATTATACATCGTGTAAATTTTCTTTCACATGAAATTGTTGTATGCAACCGCTTCGAATTCACACAAGTCTGAAATTAAGTTATTTGGTAATCCTCCCGTCCCACTAATCCTAATCCCTATTTCAAAAAATTTTCTCACAATTTTGAAATTTGTGTTAAAATCGGTGGACTTTGTAATATAAGTCATAGCTGGTTGTGGTTAGCAAATCAGTGTTATTCAGCGACATTGTCCATAAATGTCCTTACAAAATCATACATAAGTAAACAATTTCAGAAACAACGTAAATGAAAATTACTAACATTTTCACTTTTCCAGGAATCTTTTGTTGGGACAAATATTTCAAGGAAGAGAGAAACTGCTAGCATAACCCAGATAGCTCAGTTAGATTCACATCCATTTGTGAGAGAAAAATGACTTGTCAAATGTCGGAATGGATATCTGCTGAGCCGGAGTTCAAGCTCACAACCCCTGGATTGGCAGACTGATGTTTAACCAACTGAGCTATCAGGATTCAGCATGAAGTACATGGGTCTAAAAGAATACAACTGGCAGTTTGGACTTTTATAATGCTAAAACATTGATAGATAAGGAAGAAAATGTTCAGCTCTCAATGCTTTCCAAAGCCTTTTTTTGTCCAGAGATATTCAAATCAGCCCTTGTTTTGGATATAGAGCTGATGAAAAGACATGACTTTAACCCTTTCCAAAACGGCAAAATTTTAGGGTGATCCACTTCAAAAACTGCCCAAATGACACAATGGATGTTATTAAAGATAGGATTTTTGAAAAATATGGCACAGAAAATATTGAGACAAAAGGAGAAACTGCTGGTTATCAGCAGTTTCTTCTTTTGTTTCAATGTTTTCCAAGCCTTTTCTATTAGGGACGTCAAAACCAGGTCTTGTTTGGGAAAGGGTTAAATAAATTCTATGCCAGCAGTATAAAAAGGTATAGCATAGCCTTTAGGAAACCTTGGAGGAAAAGGAGAAAATGCTGGTTTAAAGATATATGACACATCAATCTTCTATTCGACAGACCTTAACAAAAATTGTCGCACATTCTGTTTGAAATCAATGTCCAAGCTGATCATCAGCAAAACACTTCAATTTTAACACATCTTTGTAAACAATTATAACAGTTTCGAGGGAAGAGATATTTTTGACACCTCTTAATTTTCATTTAGGTTATGTTTCCCGCAATGTCTGTCACAAAATAAAAACACTTTGGAAAAAGGAAATTGTCTGGAAATTGCAATTAGACATGGCATCATAACTGATAGTTTACAGTTATTACCAAAATAAGAACACCAAAGCTACCACAACTGAGTACATGTTTTTTCCACACACTGTATGTCTGTCACATGATGAAAACACTTTGGAAACAGGAAAATATCAGGAAATTGCAATTAGACCTGGCATCAAAACTGATAACTTGCAGTTTCTGCCAAAATATTAGAACACCAAAGCTACCAAAATATTGGTTTCGACCGATAACCCAATCCATGTATTATTAATTTACCAAACAGCAAAATTTTAGACCAGTTCAAAGATTTTCAAGTGAATGGGATTCTACCTTATTTGGTCTTTCAGGAGAGAAAATATTGTGGGAAATATAGAAATTGTTTATCTTACAAAATGTTTATCTATTTGTCAAAAATACAAATTCAAAATAAAATGGCAGTAAGACTAAAATTAAAGAATGCCAAAAGTTAAGCAGTGAGATTACAAATTATACCCTTTCCTATATGACAAAATTCTGTACTTCTCTGGTTTCAAAGCTGCTGTGGATAGAAACTTTAACCGGGTTTCCCAAACAAGACCTGGTTTTAATATCCTTAATAGAAGAGGCTTGGGAAAACATTGAGACAAAAGAAGAAAGTGATGATAACCAGCATGTTCTCCTTTAATCTCAATATTTTCTGAGCTATTTTGTACACAAATCATTTCTTTAGCAACATTCTTTTTCACTTCTGCAGCAGCTTTCAAATGGGACAACCCTACAATTTTGTCGTCTGGTAATGGGTTAAGTGCATTTTGGCTAGGAAAATATTGAGGGAAGAGAAGAAATTGCTGATTATCAGCAATTTCTTCTCTTTTCTCAATATTTTATCAGCAATTTCTTCAAGGCATATCAATTCTATCAAAACCAAGTCTTTTGTTGAAAAGTGTGTCAAATCCAACAAAGAATCAATCAGTAGTGGCAGACAAAGTTTGTCACACACAGATTGATTCCTACAAACATCTTTTACAAACTTCATGCATTTCTCTGCTGTTTTGCCACAACATGCTGCTAGCAATTATTCAAGAATTTTAGTTAATCCTTTCCCAAACAGCAATGTTTAAGACTGTTCCAATTTGAAAGCAGCTGCAGATGAGAAAATGGATATTTATTAAGAGAAAGGAATAGTAAACAATATATAGCACAAAAATATTGATGCAAAAGGAGAATTCTCAGTCCTGGCTGTAACACTTTTCATCTTTTGAAACAACAATTTCAGTTTTATTTCTTAAAGACATCAGAGCAAAGTCTTCTTTGGGAAAGGGTTGATCCTTTCAAATCAACCCCAGGTTTTAATTTGAATCACTGGGTGTTATCTTGCATTATTTTCAACAAATGTTCAACAATATTTCAGAAATCTATGCACATGGCCATGTTTTCTTTTTATTATTTTTCATGACAGCATAATTATAACGGTACAAACTTTTCAATCTTGGCTAACAATTTGTCTAGGTCTCATTTCGCAAGAAAAAATGTTGATAACATTATGAGAAAAGAAGATAATACAGGTAACAATATTCAAATATTGTCGTAACAAAGATTATATAACACCTTCAATTCTACATGCCTTTGCCATTTCCCAAATCTCAATGACCCTAATAGAAAGCTAAGTGGAAAACAGTTGGTGGAAAACATTCAATAGAAAAGAAGAAAATGTTGATACTAGCATCTCTTCCATTTCCTTCCATGGTTATCAGAGCTTTGCTCCAAAAAAATATTTAAAATTTTTGGAATGTGTCCAAGCTAATGCAAAATATCAATTAATTGTAATGACGAAAATAACGCAAAAATTCAATCAAAATAGTTGAACCTAGTTTTATCAGATTATCTTCAATGTTTGACATCATCAGAAAATTTAAATAATTTACGACCCTCTAGGCACTGATCCCAATCTACCACTCTCATCGCATGCTTTACAAAGTTACCAATGACAGACAAAACATCCAGTTGACAAAATCTGATGGGTTAATTAATTTGACACATTCTAAGCAACAGCAGCAAAATGTACATGTGACATTGTTCAGTTTCTCATAGCAATACTTCTTTTTTCAAACTTAAGATATCTTTTCTGGTGGACAAACAAACACATAAACAGCGAAGAACGAAGTCTCCTATCTATTAGAGCAATCACTCAAATAGAGTGAAATTTCATAAAACCACTGCATTATCAACCCATACTGAAATGATTTTTAAAACTGGTCAAAGCTCAAAGAAGTCGTAATTGATAAAATTGAAGTCGTAATCATGCGACTGGTAAATCTTTCTACCGGGTATGTTTTAGCACAGAAACATAGACGGAAAGCGAAAAAATGCTGTGTGTCACAATGAATGTTCTTTTTTTTCCATAAAACTTTTGGCCTTTGATAACAGATCAAAATTTACAAAGGAGTAAGGGTTTATTTAATTAAATAACTATTAATTAGTCTATCAAAATGGCTACCAAATAAATGAGGCTGTCAGTTGGTAGAATGATAATGTAAAATCAATAATATTGATAATGTTAACCAAGATAATGAACTTATCAGTCCGTAATCAGATAATCGTAATGTATATTGGCGTAAACAAAATCATGTCAAATTGTACCAATGTTTTGGAAATAAAAATTTTAGCTATGAATTATTTTAGAAAAATGAGCAACAATTTAATCAATTACTGCATAGTGACGCCTTTTAACTCCCTCCTAAGAAATGGCCTGGGAAAACATTTTGGAAAAAGAAGAAATTGCTTGTGACAAGCAATTTCTTCATTTCCCACAATGTTTTCTACCCAAAAAAGACCAAAAAATTTTAAATTTCCTTAACTTGAAATTTTCGTCTGCAACATCTTTGAATTTGGACCAGTCGAAAATTTGTTGTTTGGTAATGGGTTAACCCTTTCTCAAACTTTGTAGACTGATCCAAATTCAAACTTGCTGCAGGCAATACTATCATAGTTACTCAAAACAGAGAATTATACATGTCACAATTTTGGAAATGTTGAGGGAGAAGAGGAAAATGCTGGATATCAGCATTTTCCACTTTTTCCTCAACATTTTCAAAAGCCTTTATGGTTAACATTATCACTGAAGGAGTTAATTTAGGAAAGGTTTAAAAATTGCAGGAAACACATCTACAAGAAAAAGTCTTATTCCAAAGAATAACTCTAATTGAAAATAGTGATAATGTTAATCAAGATAATGAATTTATCTATCCGTAATCTGCGTAATCAGATATGTGTAATGTATATTGGCGTAAACAAAATCATGTCAAATTGTAACAATGTTTTGGATATTCAAAGGCCTTGTCTGTTTGAAATAATAATTATGTTGGAAATAAAAAGACCGGTAGCATGATTCCACATTCCGAAACACAAAATTCTAGATTTGTCAAAATCAAATAATGTTGCAGACAATAAAATCATTGTTAAAAAAAATCGAAAATCTTGAAAGAGAAGAAGAAAATGCTGGATAGCAGTATTTTCTACTTACCGTATCCAATGACATTTTACAAATCCTTCAATATTGGTGAAATAAAAGACCAATTAAGGGTTCTCTGGTAAAATTTCAAATAGCACAAGGAAAGCATCTACAAGGAAAAAAGCCTGGTTCCAAAGATTGACAATCTTAATTGAAAATATTGATAATGTTTACAAAAATAATGAATTTATCAGTTTGTAATCAGATACTGATAAAATAATACATTGGATAAACGAACAAGTGCCAGAATTCCAATTGTAAGCTCTCCTCCATCACAGATTTAAGTATCAATATAATGCATTCGAAGAAAGTTGTGTCACTATGAAGATCAGTAATCTTTATGAAAATATTGATAATGTAAAATGAGATAATACAGTTATCTGTTGATCATCAGTTAGGGTTAATGTATATTGGATAAATAAAACAGTGCCAAATTAGGGAACTGGGATGACTAGAAATTCACAATAGTAAATTAGGAATTCCATTTCCAAAACTACACAATTTTGGGCTCATTTAAATCAAAAGCAACAGCAGATGACAAAATGAATATTGATAAGGAAAGGATTTGTGCATGATAATTATATCAGACAAGCGCCGTCAGAGACGGACAATGCTCCCCGAATAAGGCATTGTCACAATAAATATATGCCATGCAGAGCTAATATAAAGCTAACAAATGTTAAGCCCCCTTTTTGCATGACATATTTTGTATATGCAAATTTTAAATAGTTTATTGTCAAGGGCATCTGATTTGCTACTCAAATATGAAATTTCATCAAATTCTGACCATTAGACTAAGAGAAATTAGAGAAAAACTGTACTTAACCTTAAGTCCCCTTTTCCCATGACGAGGCCTCAAATCCAAAAACCAGGAAAAGTACATCGGCATTTTGTCATAGGGAGTTCACATGGTAAGTTTCATTTGATTTGGCCCAAGGGTTATTGAGAAATCGCTTCGGACGGACGGACAGACAGACAAAGCGGCGACTATATGCTCTCCCTTCGGGGAGCATAAACATGTTTAGACGAAAGAAGAAAATGCTGTTTACCAGCTTTTTCATCTTTTGCCTCAATACTTTCCCAAACTATATCTATTAGGGACGTAAAATGGGAAATGGGTTAATTTTGTCGTTTATTTCTTGAAAATGGGATAACTATGGATAGGGCAACTACAGAGAAGAAATGCAAGGGACACAACCACATTGTGGTCAATCTACAAATATAATCTGAATAATCTCCCTTGGATTGTAAACCATTTCTAAGTAAGTTGGTTGTTTGATTTGGGTGTAATGCCGTTTTTCAACTGCTTTATTTCTAAGTATGTATACCAAATTGAATTATGATAAACCCTGGTAGAAAAAAAGTTTGTGAAAACATTGAGGGAACCTCAATATTTCCTATGCAGTTGCATAAACATTTTCTAATTTTGAAAAATATTGTCGGTGTAAATGCAAAACCTTGTATGCAAATGTTTAAAATTTTCAAAGTAAAACCTTGTATTAATGACAGATTATTTGTGAACAATATGTCAAAATTTCAAGTAAAACCTTTCAGTTTGGGAAAAGTTATTACACTTTTTACCTTCCCCTTTAAAACTTTCCAAAAATGAAATACAAGGTTTTGCATTTACAATGACAATATTTTGTCTTCTTTCAATGTTTTCTTGCTAAAACATGCATATTTTTTACATTTATTATACAATCTGTACACCATGGTATTTGGGCGAGTCAAAAATATTTTCTTAACCCTTTCCCAAACAAGAACGGGTTTTGACCTCCCTAAGAGAAAAGGCTTGGGAAAACATTGAGGCAAAAGAAGAAAGTGCTGATAATCAGCACTTTCTCCTTTTGCCTCAATATTTTCTGTGCTATATTGTACAGAATATTCCATTTTAGTTACTTTAATGTTGTCGTCTGCAGCAGCTTTGAATTTGGACTACCCTAAAATTTTGTCGTTTGGGAACGGGTAAAGATAAAGGAACAATAAGCCCATGCTACTCTACATAACTTGGTACTCATAGGTATTACTTGAAGTCAGCATATCTTTGCTATTTCCGAATTCCAAATTTAGAGGTGATGTAAACAGTAAAATCAATCCCATTATAACAGCATTTTCTTATTTTTATTCAATATCTTTAAACTAGACAGCCCTGACGGTCTGGACGCGCTCCACAGGCCTGAATTTTGGATTTGACACTCAGATCAAGCTGAAATTTACAAGCATGTAAGATCTTAATGTCGGTAAGATTCTGTTTAAGTTCTGTATTGATTGGTTCATACTTATGGTTGTAAGAGTGAAAATAAAGCCCAAAATGGCAATGTTGTCAATTTCAAGGGCACATAACTCATGATGTAAAATCAGATCAAGCTGAAAATTATACCAAGGCAAGATCTTATGGTCACCAAAATTCTGTTCTAGTTTTGTCTTGATTGGCCAATACTTGTAGTTGCTAGAGTGAAAACTAAGTCAAAATAAAGCCGACAATGGCAATTCTGTCAATTTCAAGGGCACATAACTCATGATGTAATATTCAGATCAAGCTGAAAATTATACCCACGCAAGATCTTATAGTCATCATCATTCTGTCAAAGTTTTGGCTTGATTGGCTAAAATTTGTAACTGCTAGAGTGAACACAAAGTCAAAATAAAGCCCAAAATGGCAATTTTGTAAAATTCAAGGGCACATAACTCATGACGTAAAATTAAGATCAAGCTGAAAATAATACCTAGGCAAGATCTTATAGTCACCATCATTTGGTACAAGTTTTGTCTTGATTGGTTAATATTTGTAGTTGCTAGAGTGAAAACAAAGTCGAATATAGCCCGAAAATGGCAATTTTGTCAATTTCAAGGGCACATAACTCATGATGTAAAATTCAAATCAAGCTGAAAATTATACCAAAGCAAGATCTCATAATAACCATCATTCTGTTAAATTTTTGTCTTGATTGGTCAATATTTGTAGTTGCTAGAGTGAAAACAAAGCCAAAACGGCCATTTTTGACAATCAAGGGCAGATAACTCCAGACTTTCTACTTCAATCAGAATTTTTTGAAAGAATCTGAGAGAGGGCCACCCAAGGATCATTCCTGTGAAGTTTGGTTGAAATCCATCTGGTAGTTTTTGAGAAGAAGATTTTTAAGGAAAAAGTTTACGGACGGACGGGCGCACGCACGCACAACGGACACAACACCATGACAATAGCCCGCTCGCCTGACGGCCAGTGGAGCTAAAAAATGAAACTTATGTGTGTTAAAAACTGGTCATAAAAACTGGTCATTGTTTGGGTCAGGGATGATTATGCGATAACAAGCCTACATGCTACTCTACTCTACATCACTCAGTACTCACAGGTATCTTGAACTCTGCATATCTCTCTGCTATTTCAGGCTTCACTTCATTCTTGGCAAGAGCTGTAAGCATTTTACGTCTCAAAACCATGGCTAGGCGGGAATTCAGATGTCTTTCATGTGTCTGTGGAAGCAATGTCAAACTGTCAGCAAGGGCGTAGCGCCCATTACGCATAATATACACGTGCGTAATGAAAGAGAAAATAGCGAGTATGCCGTAGGTATCTTATCATTTTTAGGGTCAGCTTTGCCGTTTTTTGTGTCTTACAACGAACCTAGAATGCACAAAAACAAGTCTTGCAAATCAAACTTTTCTCGGGGAGACCCCCGAACCCATGAGAGAGGATACTCCTTCTCTTGCTCTTCCTCTCATGGGCATAAGGCGCTCGTGCCTAATATAAATACATTATGTACATTTCTGGCTACGCCCATGGTTAGCAGAATTGTCAAAATTAAAAGTTTAATGCTTGTGGGGATTTTTTTTTATATGCTTTTACAGATATTTTTTTCAAATTTCTGGTAGAATTAGCTCTGTTGAAGATTAAACGGAAATCCTTCACTTTATTCCTGGTGAGAGCTACCAGCATCTAACTTCTCAGAACCATGGAAAGGCATGAATTCAGATGTCTCTCATGAGTCTTTAGAAACAGATGTCATGAATCTTGACTTTCTTTTATTTAAAATTTGTTACAGCCAACAAATGAGAACTTTTTTGGTACTTATTTATTTGTCTTTTTTAAATACCTAGTAAATTTGAAAGGTCTATATATACTGAGAGACAAAAGAAAGTGTACACTTTTTGATTTTCAATATCTCTCTTAATTTCAATCATATCGACTCAAAACTTTGTACTATTTATTTCTACTCCTAAACAAATAATACAATGTTATTAAAATTCATGTGAAATTGCTTGATTAACCACACTCTTGCTACAGGCCGGTTTTGCAAATTTTGCATGTGTGCCATAGTGGTGCATCAAATTTTGCTGTTAATTCGTTTTTGATGACTTTATTCTTTATCACAACAAATCACAATGTTAATTTTTCTCTAACATTATAACACGATTCTCTGTGGCTGGTAGAGGTCGATAAATATGCCCTTTTTTGCCATTAAGACCCATTTTTCTATGATGCAGCATAATATGAAAGGAGCATGACACTACAGATATATCATACACTTAGTCGCTTAGCATAGGAACATTCTGTGCAAATGTTTTCAAAATTTGTCAATAAAGTTAGATTGAATTATGTCAGATAACTTGTTTGCATCAAGTCCCCTTTTGCCATGACACATCGTAATATGGAAAAGTACCGGCAATTTACGCATGATTCTAGGTGATTAGGCACTTTCTGTAAAAGTTTTAACCATATCCATTCATAATTGTAGGGATTATGTCAACGGGAATTCTTGCATTAATTGATTAATTAAATCCCCTTTTTCGATGACGCTGTGCGCTATGAAAAACCTTCGCAACGGAATTAAGGACGTAAAGATGGGTAGGCGAAGAAGTTTACATCAAACGACCACATTTGATGACGTTTAAAAATCGTTATAATCTATTAATCCTTTTCTCAGAAAATGTGGAAGAACTAGGGTGTATACTTATTTTTGCCTCTCATTATAGTTGCTGTCTTGATAAGGGTTAATATTCTGTGATCCCTTTTACCTTCAGCTTCTGCCTTACCTGTAAAATGTAGTTATCCAGCCCAAAAGCTTCATCTATAAGATCCATCGCTCTATCTGTACATGGTATAGAGAACCATTGGTCGAGTATCTCACTGTATAATATCTTCTCACATAGAGCTGTAGTATTGATCCTTCCTTAGCACTTTCCCAAACAAGACCTGGTTTTGACTTCCCCAGTAGAAAAGGCTTGGGAAAACATTGAAATAAAAGAAGAAACTGCTAATAAACCAGCAGTTTCTCCTTTTGTCTCAACATTTTCTATGTCATATTTTACACAAATCCTATCTTTAGTAACTTCAATTTTGTCATTCCTGGTAGTTTTTTAAGTGGATCGCCCTAAAAATTTGGTGTTTGGGAAAGGGTTAATACATTTATATTCCCTAAAACCTTATCTATGTGATCTTTGTGTACCTGTAAAATGTAGTTATCCAGCCCAAAAGCTTCGTCTATTAAATCCATGGCTCTATCTGTACATGGTATAGAGAACCATTGGTCAAGTATCTCACTGTATAATATCCTCTCACACAGAGCTGGCTTGTACATCTTGGGGATCCTGAGGGAATAAATAAAACAGAAATTTCCCATTTTTTGTCTTTCTGGGTACAAAACATTGTGGGGAATGAAGAAACTGCTTGTCACAAGCAATTCCAAAGAACACAAACTTTTCAAAAAGAAAACAAGAACTTTCTTTTATTGGTACATTATGTAAAGCAATATGGTCAAAGGGAATTAACTCTGACTTAGTTTATAATCTGTAAACACAGCAAAGGCAAACTTTACTAAGCACAATGCTTCTAACAAAATAAGAAAATTTCATCCAAATCTTCCCATAATTGTAGGATTTGCATTCGCAAGATCAGAGCAACAGATACTTTGTTATTTCAATTCCAAATCATATGTTTTGGGTACTCATTTGATTCCAATGATTACCCACAATATAGGGTTTGGTTAACATTCACAGATGTTTTTCATTTTGAAAAGCCATTAGCACCTCTTATCTGGGGACTCTGCAAAATGTAGAAATATTACAGACAGACTTCAGGCAAGACAGATGGACATAGAGACGGATAGATAGACTGAGAAGATGACACCAATATATATGACGTAATAAATGGGTCAAAAGTCTATATCGAGTGTGCACGCATAAAATATACGCATCAACGCATATATTTTCAACTGCTCGGGTAAATTTTATGCGTCGACGCATAAAATTTACGCGAGAAGTTGAAAAAATATGTGTTGACACTTAAATTGTATGCAAGCAGGAGTAAAAAATGTGAAACCGAGGCTGGCCAATGGGAGAGGTAGTTAGAAACCTTTCCCTTTATACCATAAAATTAATGAATGAAACGAGGGATCTGATTGCTTAATAGATAAAATACCCGTCGACGCGTATATTTATGCAAGCAGTTGAAAATTTACACGTCGACGCATAAATTTTCAACTGCTCACGTAAATTCTATGTGTCGACACATAAATATACGCGTCAACGCAAAAAAATTTACGCGTCGACGCATATATTTCATGCATGCACGCTCTAAATGGACTTTTGACCCATTTGGTGCGCCATAAATATAGCCTTTCAAACCATTACCAGATGACTTAACTCTACCGTTCCAAATTCAAAGGTGTTGGATATGACAATTTCAAGTAAATAAAATTTTACAGAAGACCTTTTGGTCTTTTGGGGTAGAAAACATGGTGGAGAATGAAGAAATTGCTTGTCACAAGCAATTTCTTCATTATCCACAATGTTTTCCAAAGCCTTAACCCTTTCCCAAACAAGACCTGGTTTTGACCTCTTTAAGAAAAAAGGCCTGTGAAAAAAATTGAGGCAAAAGAAGAAAATGCTGATAATCAGCATGAAGAAAATGCTGATAATCAGCATTTTCTCCTTTTGCCTCAATATTTTCTATTCTATATTGTACACAAATCTTACCCTTTTCAACATAAAATTTGTTGTCTCCAACTGGTTTCAATTTGGACCACTTTAATTTGTTGTCGTTTGGGAAAGGATTAATCTTGTCAATAGTGTGCAGTAATGGACTAAAATATTGCTGTCAAAACCAAGGCTTGCTTGTTTGAAAAGCAATTGATGTTCAAGATAGAAATAAAAATACAATTTACAAATAGAAAGTTAATTTACTTTGGCATGAACTTGTCTCTCTATTCAAGATAGACTAAAATACAATTTATAAATAGAAAGTTGATTCACTTTGGCATGAACTTATCTCTCTATTCAAGATAGACTAAAATACAATTTACAAATAGAAAGTTAATTCACTTTGGCATGAACTTATCTCTCTGTTCAAGATAGACTAAAATACAATTTAGAAATAAAAAGTTAATTTACTTTGGCATGAACTTATCTCTCTATTCAAGATAGACTAAAATACAATTTACAAATAGAAAGTTAATTTACTTTGGCATGAACTTATCTCTCGGCATCTTCCTGATGTTCTTTATAAAGCCGAACACAATCCCCTCGCCCGCCCATAGCCCTCTATTACACTGGTCCGGGTATTTCACGAGTATAGGGTGGTTCTGTATGGGATATCTGTAATACAGTATAATTGTCGTTAATGTTTGGAAACATAGTAACTACAAAACGGAGAATCTAACATATTGTCAGTTACATACTATAGCTTGAATAAGCTGTAGATATAGCATTTTTTTATCATTTTGAAATGTGACTGATGATTTCATTTATAGATATTGGTGACTGTAAACTCTGGACTTTTTTATATTGACCATATCCTAAACAGCACATATTTCGACTGCTCTAATTAGAAAGCTGCTGCAGATGACTTAATTGATATTGACAAAATTTGTAGTTGTGTACAAAACAGCACTGAAAATATAGAGGTGTGTAGGAAATTTGTTCCTGGAGTAAAAAATAAGCTTTCAAGAGTTGTCCAAGGATAATGTAGCTGGCCTTTATGGGATATTGTCACAAAAAACAGTTTAACTTCATGGTCAAGGTTATGAGGTATGGGTCATGATCCAAAATGAAAGGCTTTGGCAGGAAGTATGCATGTATGAAATATATAGGCTCTATCTCTAATAATTCCTAAGATATAGGCCAGGTTAAAGTTTTTTAAAAGTATGTCAAATTCCTAGGTTAAGGTCACTAGGTCAAAGGTCATGGTCCCATATGAAAGGTCTTGACACAAAGTATCAATGTGTGAAATATAAAGACTGTATCTCTAACAGTGACTGAAATATAGACCATATAGGTTAAAGTTATTGAAGACGTGACATGACGCTGACGTCGACACCAGGGCTGTGACATTAGCTCCCCATTTATTAAGTCATGGCTTGCTTATAGAACCAGTAATACCTCTGTCCATATTTGTCAATTCTGTATTTAGTGAGGTCGGGTTTATAATGTACAGCTTCTGGCTCCTTCAACATGTATTCCAGACATCACTCCTTGTAATGTTATTGTTCATAAAACCCTTTATTGTGGGTACTCATTAGAATCGTCTCATCGAGACCATTCAAAAGAGTACCCACAATATAGGGTTTGGATTTGAGTACCCACAATATAGGGTTTGGATTTGAAATAATAAAGTTAGAAAGCCTGTATAACTAAAACTCAATATTGCCAACAATTCTAGACTCATAATATTATCGTAAACAGGGTGGTATTGCCAGAGAATGCAATAGATAATTGACCAAATGCCGACTGTCAATCAAAAACATCGATTAGCCAATGGACGATCAGAAAAATGTCATACCCCATTTGTTCATCGTTGCACATGTTATTGTATCGATTTATCGACTGGCAATCAAAACAATTGACATGCCAATGGCAAAGAATTTTGTGCTAACAATAGACTAGGTTTAACGTTATGTTTTGATAAACCGTTGGTGTTGTTATAAAATCTCGTAACTACGGCTTAAATCAAGCCGTAGTTACAAGATTTTATAACAACACCTACGAAATACTATTTTGTTCGTCCGAATTTACGTGATTAACTGGATAAAATCATTCCCTATTAACGATCACATGCCCATTGTTTGTCTTAAATTCTATGTTGGGCGGAGCGATCTGTCGATTGACGTTTGGTCAATTGGATGCTTTGTGAATCGGTAATGATAGCATGAGCCCACTATTACCCCTCCTGTCTGTTGCTCTATTTACCTCTGTCCATATTTGTCGATTCTGTATTTAGTGAGGTCGGGTTTATAATGTACAGCTTGTGGTTCCTTCATCATATACTCAAAACATCGCTCCTTGTAATGTTTGGGCAACAAACGTTCGCATTTGTCTGTCCAGAAGTAGGAATAGGCACCTGATTCTGGAAAAACAGCAAAACATATAATATTTTGTTTTTGTTATAAAAGTTTTCATAAATTGATTACATTAACCCTTTCCAAAACAAGACCTGGTTTTGATGTCCCTAATAGATTGGATTGTATGGAGTTTTACATCCCACTCAACAGCTAAGATGGAGACGGGCCCGGTTTAAAGTCTCATCCGAAAGACTGGAGAAGCGGGGGATCGAACCAGCGACCCCTGTGTTTCAAATCCAGCGCGTTACCACTGCACCACCTCCGCCCCCTTGTCCCTAGTAGAAAAGGCTTAGGAAAACATTGAAACAAAAGAAGAAACTGCTGATAACTGCTGATAACCAGCAGTTTCTTCTTTGTCTCAATATTTTCTATGCCATATTTCACACAAATCATATCTTTGATAATTTCCATTTTATCATTTGTGGTAGTTTTTGAAATGGATCACCCTAAAATTTTGCCGTTTGGGAAAGGGTTAACCCTTTCTCAAACAACAAAATGTTACGGTGGTCCTATTTGAAAGCTGCTGCAGACAACAAAATGCATGTTTTTGAAAACAGAATTTGTGTAGAACAAAGAGCAGAAAATATTGAGGTAAAAGGAGAAACTGCTAGTTATCAGCAGTTTCTTCTTTTGCCTCAATGTTTTCCCAGGCTATTTCTTTTTCGGACGTCAAAACCAGGTCTTGTTTGGGAAAGGGATAGAAATGGTTTGAGAAATCATTGACAAACAGAATGTCCAATCAGATGGTTGATTTGGGTTTAACATGTTTTCACCTGCTATGGTCATATAGTGTGGCTGGAGCACCTAACCTTGGTTCCTGTAGTTTCTCATACCAGTACTACAACAACATCCTAACCTAGCCTCCAGCTACTCACCCTAATACCTTAACTATATCAAACTAATGGTGGGTGACAATTTTGTCTGAAAAGATATTTGCCGCAACCAGGGATTGATTGGTTTGGTTTATTGGGGTTTTACGCAGTTTTCAACTACTGAAGACATATCGCCACGGCTGGAGCACCTAACCATGGATTCCTGTCGTTTCTCAAATCAGTACTACCACAACACCCTTACCGAACCTCAAGCTGCTCCCCAACATAGGTTCACTATATCAAACCATTGATGGGTGACATTTTTGTCAGTAAGGGTATTTGCCACTGCTGGGTATCCAACCCTTGACCTCTCGAATGAGAGGCAGATGTGCTACCAACTGCGCCATGGCCGTGACCAGGGATTGCACCAAAAACCTCACGAGTGAGAGTCTGATGTGCAACCAACTGTGCCTTTGATTCAAAAGAACTTCTCTTGCTAAAAACTTCTGTACAAATCTGTATGAAAATCAATTTATTGATCGAATGGAGTTCAATGTCATGTTCAACGCATATCTAGTCATATCACCATTGCTGGAGCACCTAACCATGCTTTTTGCTGTATTTCTCTTACAAACACAAAATCCAACCAGAACCACCAACTGCTTATCCCATTAACCCTTTCCCAAACGACAAAATTCTAGGGTGGTCCAATTTGAAAGTAGTGCAGTGGATAAATTATGTGTGAAAAAAGATAGAATTTGTGTACAATATAGCAGAGAAAATATTGAGACAAAAGGAGAAACTGCTGGTTATCAGCAGTTTCTTCTTTTGTCTCAATGTTTTCCAAGCAGTTTCTATTAGGGACGTATAAACCTGTTCTTGTTTGGGAAAGGGTTAAGATGGTTCATAAACAATTCATCCATTCATTGACAAGAGACAATTTTGACTTGTTTATCTATATACTGTATCAAATTTGTCCAATCTTATGAAAAGACTCAAATAACAACAATATCAAGCATTTAATGAAACTTTTCGTCAATTTCTCTATCAGAAAAGAAGGTATTGTTGGGAAACCTTTCGGGTTAACAGTTTATCTTGGATCAACTTTCAAATGGCAAATATAATGTTAGGTACCCACTGCCAATTAACCCTTTCCCAAACGGCAAATTTTCAAAATTTCCATTTCAAAAGCTGCTGCAGGCGACAAATGGACACTGTTTAAGATAGAATTTGTGTATAATATAACACAGAAAATATTGAGACAAAAGGAGAAACTGCTGGTTATCAGCAGTTTCTTCTTTTGTCTCAATGTTTTCCCAAGCCTTTTCTATCAGGGACGTCAAAAGCAGGCCTTGTTTGGGAAAGGGTTAATACATCAACTTGATCACATAAATCCCCAAAATAAAACTGGATCAAATGCTGACATCTCCTCAATCTATATTCGATCAAACCTGACCTCTATATTCCATTTGAACTTGTAAACAGACGGAGCAACGGTTGAGCTGGATGCAGGTTAGTTAAAAAATATCATAATCAATGACACTTAACCCATTACCAAACAACAAAAATTTAGTCTAAACTCATACATGTAGGTGTTGCATTGACAATTTCCATAGAACAAAATTTAACATTTCTTGGTCTTTCTTCAGTGGCGGATCCAGGATTTTTATGAGGGGGGTTCGGATTATATGCAAATAGGGGAGTTCGTTTTTCGAGTGTCGCACAATTTTGACTGAAATTCTGCATGAAAATGAAATAATCAGGCTACAGAGGGGGGTTCGTTCGAACCCCCCGAACCCCCCTGGATCCGCCACTGTTCTTGGTAGAAAACATTGTGGGAAATTAAGAAATTGATTGTCACAAGCAATTTCTTCATTTTCCACAATGTTTTCCAAAGCTTTTATTTTGTGGGGCGTCCAAATGCATCAAGGGAAAGGGTTAAATCTCCACCCACAATAATTGATTCTCCATCAGATCTATACTGTATACATGGTCGCTTCCTGATCAATTTTCTACTTGATCACACACAACTTCACAAGTTTCGATATTTTTTAAATGTAAAACAATAGTGGTAAGACTGCAATGCAGACCAATCTCGGTCATACTGCGGCAGATGCAAGAGTTCAGTTAATCCGAGTCTTCTCTGACGTAAATACGCTCTTTGATATTATGATTTTTCGCTATTTACATCAGAGATAATTGCATATCGAAAACATCAAGAAGTTCGCAACTCGATGTTGCGCATCGTTCACCGTCCGATCTTAAACGCTATCCGTAAAAGGCCTGATGATATCGATCAATGAACCATTTATTGTCATGGCTGCTGAAAAAAATACGACCAAAAAGTATTTCCAAAAGGTTTATAGGCAATGTTTTGCAACAACCCTCACCTGAGCAGCCTTTGTTTACCATGACCTTCCATTTAAAACCACGTGATCAACGCGAAATCTCGCACATGGAATGCGGGTTTTCCCAGATTATGACGTAACGGTAGAATTTGAAAGAAAAAAGAAATAAGATTATTTTATTTTTCAAATTGACGGCCCTTCTGAAATAATATAACAATAACGAGTTTAAAAAAACTGATAACATGAATAAATAAATAAACGAAATATATCAGAAACGTCCGGCAAACGTTTTAAAGCTAGTATTCGCACCAATAATGTTTGCTACTATGTTGGGTCAATTCCATAACTTATGAGCATGGAGAACGAAATAAACGGAATTTCTCAGGAAAAGCAATACCATTCAAGTTGCAAGCTGAACAGATCGACATAAATTGATTTCCACAACAAGAACACTCCATAATTTCTGAACAAAGGCGGTCACGTGACTTGAGAAAAATTCGTAATCAAAGGCGATCACGTGATAGTCACGTGGCGGTAAATTCCGCTCTATTTTTGAACGAGACCTGGTCACGTGATCTGCAATAACAATGGCGACGAAATGGAGTGGAAATAGGGGGTTGTTGAGTTTCGAAAGGTTATACTCTTCCAGCAGGCCGATTTGAAATGAAATTCTTGGTCAGGTATGACAAAAAATGATTTATTGATCTATACCCTACAGTGTTTTGCCGAGTGATTGGATATGATACACAAAAACAAAGCTTCGCTACTTGTACCAAACTTTCCGCTGTTTTCGATATGCAATTATCTCTGATGTAAATAGCGAAAAATCATAATATCAAAGAGCGTATTTACGTCAGAGAAGACTCGGATTAGAGTTCAGTGGGGTTCAACAAAGCAGTAGGGGATTCGTTTTCCTTTATTTTACTATTTTTATTGAAATTATCAGGCAACAAATGGGGTTTGTATGAACCCCTCGAACCCACTAAGGATTCTGGTCCGCCACTATCATACCGAACAGTCCAAATAACTCCCGTCCACCATGCGACTTGTACTCGCTCACCTGACCGAACATGATCAATCCGATCTGTCCAGCAGTGGGAACCTAGCACAGACATGGCGAAGAAGCAGCAATCTTTGTCAGACATTCGGTCTGACAGTACTGAATAATCTGTCAGACCGAATAAACTTTTGTCAGACAGAACTATAATTCCCTATCTAACAGATCAAAATTTGTGTCAGACAGTTGGACTGACACTGGCCAAAAATCATCAGACCGAGGGAATTTTCATCAGACATGTCTGCCGGTCCGACGGTCTTCGCCATGACTGCTAGCATTGCACACATTGTGTCAATGATTCTTCTTCTTCTTCTTCTTCTTCTTCTTCTTCTTCCCTTATGGAGTTGACTCAAAATTGAGTGTTATTGTCAGAGTTTATTTTCATGCAAAAAAATGAAACTTACTCAATTTATGAAAGACTGGAAAGTGATTTTTGACTGGCATGTTGATGGAAATGTTCAGATGGAGTTTGATGAGACCTGTCAACGCTTAAAACCAGAATAAATAATCTAAAATCTTTAGCTAAGTCAATGTCAAAATGTTAGACAGGGCGCAGCCATATTGGATTGTGCTTACTAATGGACGAAGTTTGGGTACGAAAAGTCGGCTCATTTGCAACATGAAATATGACTTATTTCGTATTTCTCATAACCAAACAAAATGTTTTTATTACTGGTGAAAAATATTACACAAACAGGGTAGTGAGAGAGTAATTCTTAATTCTTTTTCATAAAAGATTGTAGAAAATTTGTTGCGGCCCTGACGTTTCGTTCCCAAGTTAGTGTAAGTACGATAGCATCGTATCAACCGAATGTAAACAACATGAAGTTTCATCCTTCAAAATAAGTTTTTCTGGTTCAGATTCATCAGTAGAAAGCAATTGCTTTACAGGTAAGGAAATAAAGTTGACTAATATTCAATTTTGCAAGGAATTTGATGCCCTCACATTATTTTATGCAGCATTTTTGTCGATCATGTATAAGTCATTGGTTTTCGCGTTCAGCAGATGAAAAACAACAACAACACTGGGAACAGAATTTTTTCCTTTACACTGCTCTGCGCTTTCACGGCCTTTATTGATTTTATTTAGTTTTACGTCGACCAGAAATAGATAACCGAGGCTGAAATAGATAGCCAACATTGCTTCAAATGTGCTGCCATTCAAACTAAAAAGGCACTGCACCGGTGTAACAGGGTAACGTGTCCCCATGGGTAACGTGTCCCCGGGGACATGTTACCCAGGGGTAACGTGTCCCACCCCCTGGGTAACGTGTCCCCCCCCCTTGTAAATATTTTTTTTAATCATATTGTGTATTTTCAATGCATATTTTGTTTCATAAGTATTAAATCTTTTAAAATAAGTTATTTTAAGGTTCATGTAAATCCGGTATCAACATAAAATTTGAAGTTGATTATTGCATTTATTCTTAACATGTATATGCCATAGTATATATCAAATTAAAGCTCTAAATGAGAAGAAGATGTTAAGCAACTTAATTCTGGTTTACCTTGTACAGCATAATCAAAATATTGCGAAAAAGGACAACTTCTTAGAGAACCGAGAACATAGTTATCCTTGAATGAAGTTGGCTAGTTTTTCACACAAACATACACCAAGGTCTGAACTAGGTAGTACTACTACAGTAATTACACAAAGTTTCTTTATTCAGAAAATCTGCCTTTACGAAAAAAAGTTTGACATTTCTTTATTTTTCATATGTAATTCAAGGTGGAACTATTTTTTTTGCAACATGAGGTATGGTTAGATAATGGGGTCATTTTTTCAAGCTGTCAAAGGCGGTTTTATCATAAATGATCATTTATTTTAAGTCTATCGATTAAATTCAAGTAAAAATTGTTGCCAAAGCCACAACATATGTCATTTGACACCTTAGGCCTTATTTTATTTTTCAATTTACATGCTATCGAGTTTTATCCCATAAATTCAAAAGTATAACCCATTATAAAAGTTCTTTGTTATCAAAATTATATCAACAGTTAGTATAATATTCCCTCTGTTTATTAAGCAGTATTGCTCAGTAATTGCATTGAAATTATACAGAAAAAATCGTGATACATAACTGGATAATAAAAATTTTTAATGACCAACTTTGTACACCATACTATTCCTAATTCAAGTTGAAATCTTATTTCATTTAATAATTAATTAAAAATGTAAATATGGGAAGAGAAGACATTTAAATTGTGTTTAGTATGCGTGGAAGTTGTATATATTTACGAAATAATTAGTTTTTGAACCAATTTTCAAAATGTCAACAAACACGAGTTCCGGTTTCTTATCATTCATAATAACAATTGACGCGATCCTTAATCTTTGAAAATCGAAGAAGGATCGTTTATTCATTGTCTTTAAACTTATAGATGCTCTTGATTCTGATCAATTGTCAGCGAATAAATACCTATTTAAACCCCAAACTGTAAAATGTTTTCATTTTGTTTACACGTCCGGCGGAATACACACGGCATATAGCTGCATATGAGTAAGGCGCGTTAGTAATTAGTTCGTATTTTTCAGATGTCAAGTATCAAATTCCACGATCGGTTTTATCCAGAATTTTGTACAATTTATCATCAATGCAATCTTTTATCAATGTTGTGCAATGTTTTCTCAAATGTTGTTTTCTTTTAAAGATACGAATTTGCGGATTAATTTTATCGTCTAACTCTGCAAGGTGGAAACCGAAAGTTGAATTAGGTAGACTAATTTTATATCAGAAAAAGTTGTTTACTGTCCATGGATCGTTGCTTTGTGCCATTGTAACACGCACTACAGATATCAGGTATGACAGCTGCAATGCAATAGCTTGTGTAAACCTTATAAGTACTTGTGAATTACATCGTGCAAATTTTGAAAACAATTTTTGCAAATGGCCGACCAAAAAATCTTGGCATGCCATGTGTTTTCGTGAATATCTCGGTTACCGCTTTCACTATTCTTTGTCCGATGGTAGTAGTACCTGAATTAGAATTTGCACATTATATTGACATATTTGAATGGAGAGAATTTGTTATGGGGAAAAAGTTGCTTGTTTTGGGAGAAATCCCAATTTTTCGACTTTTTCATTGGATTTTTCTTCTCTGTTTTGCTCTGTCTGGCAAATGACCTATGCCTATAGCATGTTATTGTCATAATGTACAAGAACATGTAAGTAATTTTCATTGAAACAATTGTTTGAAGTGTTGGCAGGAGTGAGTCCGAGTGACACAATTTCACCCGTTTTGGACTTTTCTAAACCCTTAAACATGAAATTTAAATATCTAATTTTTTTTTTATTCTTTCACATTTCCAAAGAAGGAAAATATCTAATTGCATTGTAATTTTTTATTAAATCACTTTCTCCAAATATTTATCAACTATTATTATTACCATTATTAATATTTTATGATAATACCAAAGTAAATTGCGCAGAAATAATGTGAAAAAATTTTAAGAGGAGAGAGAGGGGGGGGGGGGAGGGGGGGACACGTTACCCCTGGGTAACCTGTCCCTGGGGACAAGTTACCCAGGCCTGGGTAACGTGCCCCCCCTTTGATTTTTTTCCTTTTTAATTATAATGTATATTCTAATGCCTATTTAGTTTTATAATTATTGAATCTTTCAAAATAAGCTATTTTTAACAAAAAATAAAAGAATTTTAATTTTTTTCATTATTTCATTTTTCAATGAGAGGTGGGACAGGCTACCCAGGCCTGAGTAACGTGTACCCCCCTTGGATTTTTTCCTTTTTAATCATAATGCAGGGATCGAATTTCCACTAGCATACTGGCAATTTGCTAGTTAAAATTAGAAATTGCTAGTGATTCTATCTGAAACTAGATTTTTTTGGCTAGTTGGAAAATATTACCAACCCACAAGTTTTATCAATGCAGCCTGAAAAGGTTTACAAAATTGGCTAAATGTACTAGTTTTCAGACATGTCCTTTCAAAGAACAACTGTATGAACCAAATTAAGCTTTTATTTTTCAAAATGAAAACCAAATTGCTAGTGAATTCGCCTTTTTGCTAGTGGTTTCAAAAGCCACTAGCAAAATATTGCAAGTCACTTTTTTAGGGAAATTCTAGCCCTGTAATGTGTATTTTTATATCATTATTAATATTTCGTGATAACACCAAAGAAAATTGCGCAGAAATAGTGTGAAAAGATTTTAAGAGGGGAAGGGGGGACACGTTACCCCTGGGTAACCTGTCTCCGGGGACACGTTACCCAGGCCTGGGTAACGTGTCCCCCCCTTTGATGTTTTTCCTTTTTAATCATAATGTGTATTTTTGATGCCTATTTATTTTTCTGACTATTGAATCTTTTAAAATAAGCTGTTTTTACCAAAAAATAAAAGAATTTAATTTTTTTCATTCTTTCACTTTTAAATGAGAGGTGGGACAGGCTACCCAGGCCTGAGTAACGTGTACCCCCCTTGGATTTTTTTCCTTTTTAATCATAATGTGTATTTTTATATCATTATTAATATTTCGTGACAACACCAAAGGAAATTGCGCAGAAATAATGTGAAAAAAAATTCAAGAGGGGGAGGGGGGACACGTTACCCCTGGGTAACCTGTCCCCGGGGACACATTACCCAGGCATGGGTAACATGTCCCCCCCTTTGATATTTTTCCTTTTTAATTATAATGTATATTTTAATGCCTATTTAGTTTTAAAATTATTGAATCTTTTAAAATAAGCTAAAATTGCACAGAAATAATGTGAAAAAATGGGTAACCTGTCCCCGGGGACACGTTACCCAGGCCTGGGTAGCCTGTCCCACCTCTCATTGAAAAGTGAAAGAATGAAAAAAATCAAATTCTTTTATTTATTGGTAAAAATAGCTTATTCAAAAAGATTCAATGATTATAAAACTAAATAGGTATTAAGAATATACATTATAATTAAAAAGGAAAAAAATCAAAGGGGGGGACACGTTACCCAGGCCTGGGTAGCCTGTCCCACCTCTCATTGAAAAGTGAAATAATGAAAAAAATTAAGTTTTTTATTTCTTGTTAGAAATAGCTTATTTTAAAAGATTCAATAATTATAAAACTAAATAGGCATTAAAATATACATTATAATTAAAAAGGAAAAAAATCAAAGGGGGGGGGGACACGTTACCCAGGCCTGGGTAACTTGTCCCCGGGGACAGGTTACCCAGGGGTAACGTGTCCCCCCCCTCCCTCCTCTTAAAATTTTTTCACATTATTTCTGCGCAATTTACTTTGGTATTATCACAAAATATTAATAATGGTAATAATAATAGTTGAAAAATATTTGGAGAAAGTGATTTAATAAAAAATTACAATGCAATTAGATATTTTCCTTCTTTGGAAATGTGAAAGAATAAAAAAGAATTAAATATTTAAATTTCATGTTTAAAATAACTTATTTTAAAAGAATAAATAATTATGAAACAAAATATGCACTAAAAATACACAATAATGTTAAAAAAAAAATCCAATGGGGGGGACACGTTACCCAGGGGGTGGGACACGTTACCCAGGGTCATTACCCTGGGTAACGTGTCCCCGGGGACACGTTACCCCTGGGTAACGTGTCCCCGGGGACATGTTACCCAGGGGACACGTTACCCTGGGACACCGGTAGTTCTGACTTCCAAAATGGACAACCTCAGAAGTTGTTAATGTGTGCTGTACCTCAGAGGATACATAGGACAGACACACCAAATGTGCAATTTTAATGTCCAATTTACACCATTGTGTTTATTGTTTAACCCTTTCTCAAACATGTTAGTGATGCCTTTTGGTGTCCTGTAACTTAATGGCTTTGGATTAACTAGACTGCCTTTCAAGATTTATTTTTTTCAAAAACTAGACCAAGGAAAGATGGCAGACAGAGAATTATACCCCAGTATCCGGGATGAAAGAAAGACATTCAGATATGGCACAAACAGAATGGTGGAGATCGCCCTCAGACATGAACTAGATGATGTTGCTAAGAAGTCGGTGGATGAAATCATCATCAAGAAGGAATTGGAGCGCCAAAAACCAGTGGATAATGAAGAATTCACTTCAAGGTATGATTTATTTAGTTTATGTATATAAATGGTTTTGAATTAAGACATTTGGAAAAGAGAATACAGGTCAAGATTGTAAGTAAATACCATATTATCAATATTGCATATTAGAAAAAGTCATAATAATATGCTAATAATGTGTGTTCCACTTGCACATATGAAAGTTACCTTTGCAGTGGTTTGCAGCAAAAAATATAGCTTTGATGGGCTTGGTCAGCTTAACCCATTCCCAAAGATTGACACTATTTGATGCCCTTCAAGATAAAGGCTATGGAAAACATTGTGGAAAATGATGAAATTGCTTCTGACAAGCAATTTCTTCATTTCCCACAATGTTTTATACCCCAAAAGACCAAAAAATATAAAATCATATTCATTTGAAATTATCGTCTGGAGCAGTCCAAAATTTTGCAGTCTGGTAATGGGTTAAAAGAAATGATAGACCCTGTTGCTTATCATTTAAGGAGACTGCGCCCTGCCTTTGCACCCAGAAGGATGAGAAAGAGGATGCTGTCTGAACCAGTGTTCCATGATGAACTTCTGGCACAGAAGCCAAAGGTAGGATAAATCTTGAAAATACAATATGACTGCTCTCTTGATTTGAATGATAATCATTTAGAACCAATTTCCTGATAAGCAGACCTTCGACTGATCCTAGTTCACTAGTCGTTAATAATTTACTTGTTACTAGTCTTGTTACGCCTTAGCTTGAACAAATGTATGTTATAAACTTTGTTGTACAAAAATAAAGTAAAGGCATTTAAAGGGCAATTGCTGTAAAACAAAGACAGAAACAAATTATGCAAATAAATGAATAAACTTTTATCTTTGAAAACTTTGAGCTTAAGGCTATTTAACCCCCTTGTAGAGAACATTTACATGAGTAAGAAATGAACTATCAGTGGTTCAACTTAGCCAATTACTTTGCCATCAATGATTTTAATACGATTTCCTTTGCAGACGCCCCAGTTTATGTTGATACCCAACATTCCCAGGGGTAAAAGTTTTCAGGCATATGCCTGAAGTTCAGGTTTTTGAGTATTCCAAAATGCCCAATTTTCTCGATTTTTACTATTTAAATACAGACTTTTCCAGGTTTTTCAACATTTTCAACTTTTACCCCTGCATTCCCCCGTACAACCCACTAGACAAGTTTGGTAACCCTAAACTAAGCTTTAAAATGACATCATACCTTTTCCCTTGATGTGTTTGATTTATATAGTATAATAAGGAATAAGTTGTTTTTACAGACACCTCAGTTTATGTTGATACCCAACATTCCCCCGTACAACCCACTAGACAAGTTTGGTAACTTGAAGGAACCTAGCTGGGAGACATCTAGATCTTATCCATATGCAAGGGAAAATACTATCACATTTTTATAACTTTTCTTGTCCTGATTTTGAATTATTCTGGCTTTGGCATGCAGCATAGACAAACCTCAGCCTGCACATCAGTGCAGTCTGAGCTTAGTCTATGCTGCATGATAGGCAGTTACATAGATATTTTATTTTTTCCCCATTTTAGACGCCCCAGTTTATGTTGATACCCAACATTCCCCCATACAACCCACTAGACAAGTTTGGTAACTTGAAAGAACCTAGCTGGGAGACATCAAGATCTTATCCATATGCAAGGGAAAATACTATCACAACTGAAGGTAACAGTCTATCAACGGTTATTTGTCTTTTCAAATAGTAGGGGAAACTATTTAATTTGTGTTAATTTCGTCTCTTGAATGTAATTATTTCCTTAGCAAGGAATGTACAACTTCCATTCTTTTATGCTTTCAATGGTTATTTATCTGACTTTAATTAATTAATTGTAAAATTAACATAGATTGAAAAGATCCTTTTTTGTCTCTTGTATGATAACCTTACAGTTGGTATTGGTTGGAGAACTTTAACTTGATGATTTTGACTTCTCATATGCTGGTGAAAATGCATTGACATTTCCTTTGCCGTTGGAAATATTTTATTAAGTAATCCAAGAATACTTTTCCTGTATTTAACATAGATTGAAAAATCCTTTTTTGTCTCTTGTATGATAACCTTACAGTTGGTATTGGTTGGATAACTCTAACTTGATGCATTGACATTTCCGTTGCTGTTGGAAATATTTTGTTAAGTTGTTGCTTTTTCTGTATTGAATTGATTTCAAACATGTATAATTGATTTCAGAGATGCGTAAAGCTAGAGTGACTTCATTGGGAGTTTTGCCTACAAGAACAAGGTTAGTTTTCATAAGTATTTCTGACAATCATGATTAACTCTTTTCCAAACGGCAAAATTTTAGGGTTATCCACTTCAAAAACTGCCATAAATGACACAAAATAGAAATTACTTAAGATAGAATTTGTATAAAATATGGCATAGAAAATATTGAGACAAAAGGAGAAACTGCTGGTTATCAGCAGTTTCTTCTTTTGTTTCAATGTTTTCCCAAGCCTTTTCTAATAGGGACGTCAAAACCAGGTCTTGTTTGGGCAATTGATAGTTCTGGAAGTATGTTGTTGTAGTACATGTATGTACTGGTTAGAGAAACAACTTGAATACATGGTTAGGTTTTCCAGCCACTTTGATACAACTGAAATACTGTTTGAAATGGTGGTAAACTCTTATCAATCAATCATTGATTGATTCAAAAGATCACATTTTAATGCATGTTTTGAACAGAATTGTGTCTTCCTTGCAATATAGCACTGAAAAAAAAAATCGCTAAAAATCTTGATCCGTTGGAAGTGAATGTTTTTGATTCTTCTTCATCCCTCAAGGTTTTTTTTTACCAGAGCAAGCAGAAGTTCAAAAAGATATAGAATATTTTGTTAGATGTAAGATAACCATGATTATATGTTTGACAGTTTCAAGTCATTTGTGGCAGGTGGTGAAAAACATTGTGTGTCATCTCATTTGGGATCCAAACATAGGGTGCCAGGGAGGCTATTCCTGTCGTCTAACTACTGCATGAGATACTGAACTACATGTCGATATGCACACCATATATAACCAAATACCTGGACCCGTCTTAGCATGCCAAGGAATCTGCCTCCTCTTTGGATGGAACAAAGTAGAGGTAGAATCCTAGGCTTGCGAAGATGACCTGCACCTGGCTACACATTTATTTTGACCTGTGTTTATATTACAGTAAAGATGTTGATGGACTACAGGTGATCATGGAAGGCAAGCCTGTTGTACCTTCTCGTAATGATGTCATTGATGAAATGCAAGAGGTATTGTTTGTTGTTATATGCATTGTCAATGTGTAAGCCAGGCTTAGCATAGTGACATTTGAATAGAATAAATATTTGGTTCATGCATGATTATAACATACCGACACACAATTTTGCATTTGCAATGCTCTTTCATCCTCCATTTGGAACCTTTGTATGATAAGTCTTAGCTCAATGTCATTCTCAAAAACAGAAATTGAAGAATTGATTAATCACTGCCTTAAAGTCTATCTTATTATACCCCCCACCTACGAAGTAGAGGGGGGTATATTGGTTTCACCATGTCTGTCTGTCTGTCCATCTGTCCATCCATCCGTCCGTCCGTCTGTGCGTAGACTTTTTCGTTTCCGTTTTTCCGTTTCAACAACCGTTTGACCTAGGATCATGAAACTTTACACAGTTGTTGCCCATGACCCAAGGAGGTGCCCTATTGTTTTTGGGTCACCAAGGTCAAAGGTCAAGGTCACAATCGGACTTTGTTTAAAATCTGTTTCCGTGCTCTAAGTCAAGAACTAGTTGACCTAGGATCATGAAACTTTACACAGTTGTTGCCCATGACCCAAGGAGGTGCCCTCTTGTTTTTTTGTCACCAAGGTCAAAGGTCAAGGTCACAATTGGATTTTGTTTAAAATCCGTTTCTGTGCTCTAAGTCAAGAACCGGTTGACCTAGGATCAATAAACTTTACACAGTTGTTGCCCATGACCCAAGGAGGTGTCCTATTGTTTTTGGGTCACCAAGGTCAAAGGTCAAGGTCACAATTGGATTTTGTTTAAAATCCGTTTCCGTGCTCTAAGTCAAGAACCGGTTGACCTAGGATCTAAAAACTTTTCACAGTTGTTGCCCATGACCCAAGGAGGTGTCCTATTGTTTTTGGGTCACCAAGGTCAAAGGTCAAGGTCACAATCGGACTTTGTTAAAATCCGTTTCCGTGCTCTAAGTCAAGAACCGGTTGACCTAAGATCATGAAACTTTACACAGTTGTTGCCCATGACCTAAGGAGGTGCCCTATTGTTTTTGGGTCACCAAGGTCAAAGGTCAAGGTCACAATCGGACTTTGTTTAAAATCCGTTTCCGTGCTCTAAGTCAAGAACCGGTTGACCTACAGCACTTTTTCAGTGACAAGGCGCTAGTGGGGGGTATTTGTCCGCTTTGCGACAGTTCTAGTTGATTCTCTGTTAGTTTAATCCAAAATTACATTGCATCAATGTTTATGGAAAAAAAGAATGATCCTAAACATCAATAAACCATTGTACCTGTAAAGGTATTTGTCAATAAACTTTTGTCCCTTGCTTCTAACTCAAAGTCTTTGTTTTTGTAATGATTCTAGATCATTTGTTAAATGGTATATTCTCCAGGCTAACCTAGCACGGCCCATAACTCCTGGTACGCCTACAGAAGCTGTCCAACATGACCTTGTAGATGATAAAGAGAACGATGAACCCAAGAAGAAGCCCGCCATCCTGGGGTCTGAAGGGACATCGGTGAAGGTTGCACTGGCGGCACGGCCACCCAGGGAACCCAAAACTAAATATAAATATAAGAGGAGATATAGAGGTACGAATATTGTCTTGTATTTTACACTTTGTTCTATTGAAAATATCAAGGGAGTTTAACCCTTTCCCAAACGACAAAATTTCAGGGTGATCAACCTCAAAAATTGCCACAAATGACAGAATGGATGTTATTAAAGATATAATTGGTGTAAAATATGGCATTGAAAATATTGAGACAAAAGGAGGAACTGCTGGTTATCAGCAGTTTTTTCTTTTGTTTCAATGTTTTCCCAAGCCTTTTCTGTTAGGGACATCAAGACCAGGTCTAGTTTGGGAAAGGGTTAAATCTTGTTTGGTTTGTATCTGCCTTGAAAGAGTTGATGTCTTGTCTTTGTGAAAAGATATTTTCATGTTTTATTATCTATCAATGTACATGCATAGTCACTTGCATAATGTTATCATCCATTCAAGAGTATGTCTGATCTAATATTAGAAAAATCAACAATCTAAATTCAATTCAGGTTATGAACAACTGTAACTTAGGGTTGCCACACGTCACGGAAAAGTCAGAGAAATTTAAATTTTTCAAGGTCAGGGAATTTTGTGAACAGTCAGGGAATTTTGAAAAAAATAAGACACAGTTCCATAAAAGTAATGATTTCAAGATCGCCTTTAAAAATTGTCTCAAGACATTGCGAGTTACCGCGAAATTACCACGACAAAACTTGTCAGGGAATTTTCCAATTCTGTCAGGGAAATGTCAGGGAATTGTCAGGGAATTTTATATCCCCTGACCAGTGGCAACCCTGTAACTCCTTATGCCCTAAGTATCACTTGTTTTAGTAATTCAAAAAGTAGGGAAAACAACCCACTTGTTTAAGTAATTTAAAAAGTAGGGAAAAATAGCCTACTCTCTTGGGCTTTTGGGTTCTCCTTTAAGATAAGTCTTTCATGCAAGTTTTTGTCTTTGTTTTTTGTTGTATGCATGTTTTGAATGTATCTAAGCCTTTCTCATATCCAAGCCTTTCCCAAATGACAAAATTTTAGGATGGTCTAAATTCAAAGATGTTGTGGACGACAATATCAAGTGAATAAAATTTTACAATTGGTCTGTCTGGGTAGAAAACATTGTCGAAAATGAAGAAATTGCATGTCATACAGTTTTCCTAAGCATTTATCTTGTGGAGTATCAAAAAGTGTTCTGATGTAAGGATGGGTTAAGCAAGAAAAATCTTCATATACTATCTCCATTTAGGTAAGAGTGGTTTAACCTCTACAAGCCTCAAGAGTGAGACATTACTGCCTGATGCTGAGGTTTATAGCAAGTTGAAGTATTATGATGCTATAGCAGGACTTGATGATGATTTAGAGAATATTTTACAAACATATCTAATATATCTTGTATTTATTTATGTCTGCTTTTCAACAAAAACCTCATAACTGCAGCTTAAAACAAGCTGCAGTTACATGGTTTTTGTTGAAAAGCGACATTGTGTTTTTGTTTGTTTCTCTCTCCTCTATCAAGGTAAGAGTGGTTTAACCTCTACAAGCCTCAAGAGTGAGACATTACTGCCTGATGCTGAGGTTTATAGCAAATACGATGACGCTATAGCAGAACTTGATGATGATTTAGAGAATGTTCAGACTGCTGTGAGCGCGCAGAGTCAGCGAGAACTTCAGATACCCACGGGAGAGGAAGATGGAAGGAGAAGTGGTGCTGTGTCAGAGGCTGTGAGTATCCTTTACTAAATAAGCGCTTCTTTGTCTTTGCTGCTTGCAAAATTGAGACTGATACTAGATTAGCATAAGGTGTAAAAGACAATTTAGTATCCATTCCAGTCACTTTTTTGTCTTTGTCTTTTTTTTATTTAGATAGCACATGTAAGTTTCTATTTATTCACATTATACTGATACTGTTGCTTTGAAATTTTGCAAATGTATTTTCAACCATATCACAATGGTATTTCAACAAGCTTCATAGTTAAGACAAGCTTTTAGACAGAATTATTTCCCCTATTTGATCAAGCATTTTTTCACTATAAATCACTTGACAATTGAGGATGTTGTCTTGACAGCTCTTGTTAATTTATCATTACAAGCCAATTTTGTTTACCTTTTCTCCGGGCCCAGTCAGTCAAGGACATGTTAGACAGAGCCAAAATGATTGCCTCCCCTGATGCAGAACCTGACCAGGAAGTAAATATGAAGATCAGACTGCATGTATGTGCAGGCTGATCTTCATCTATGCTTCCTGTCAAATTCTGAATAATACCAACTCAGCATAACAAGGGTCCTATATTTTTGTAGTTTTTTTCCTTTTAACCCATTAGCACACAGTGATGCCTTTTGGTGCCCTACAAGAAGGCTTTAGAAAACATTGTGGAAAATGAAGAAATTGCTTGTGACAAGCAATTTCTTCATTTTACACAATGTTTTCTACCTTAAAAGTCATATTTTTTTTAAATTTAATTACATTGAAATTGTCCTCTGCAACTTCTTTCAACTAGGACAAGCATAAGATTTTGTCATTTGATAATGGGTTAAGCAAATTTTGTTTACTTTTTCTACAGGCCCAATCAGTCAAAGACATGTTAGATGAAGCTAAGATGATTGCCTCCCCTGATGCTGAACCTGTGTTTAAAATGAGGAAGAAAACACCAGTCAGAAAAACAGTCAAGAAAGATACGAAGAAGGGAAAAGGTTAGTCAAACAAGATGAATATATTTTGTGGTAATTGATGTAAGTGCATTTAAAATATGTGAACTTGTTTCAGATTCGGCCTAAGTCCATGTTTTATTCATGAGTAAGTTTAAGACTGTTGCAAGTACATACTGAATATGAATGACATTGCTTTCATATTTCACGTGTGAATTTGCTGACATTCCCAATGATAGTTGGGTAGATTTTATTTTTTTTTCCAGTTGAAAATCTAACAATAACCTTAAATTTCACAAAATACTCACAAAATTTATGTATCTTGATCCTGAGGTGGTTTTTTGCATCCCCTTCCATCCAGTCTTACAGTTGAGACTCTAAACCAAGACTCTATCTTCATACGATCTTTGCTATTGTAAAACTCAATCAATCTGCACATTTTTAAACAATCACTCCAGTAATCAATCAACCGTATATGTTTTTCAGATAAAGGCAAAGCAAAGAAAGAAGAAGAGAAGAAGGAGGGACCCAGGACAGAGAGAACAGTGGATGAAATTATTGCTTCACTTAGGAGTCAGTCAAGGACTGGGCAGTATGTATACTAAATTTCATTATAGTGTGGACATTCTGCATAGTTATCAGCCTACAAAGAGAAAATCAGTCTACAATTACTGTTGAATTTGTTTTAAACCTTTCCCAAATGGTGTAATTTTAGATCAGTCCAATTTGAAAGGTGCAACAGGAAATTTAATGGATGATAATAAGGTTAAGATTTCTGTTCAATATAGTACAAAAAATATTGAATCAGCAGTTTCTTCTTTTGTCTCAATGTTTTCCCAAGCCTATTCAATTCGGGACGTCAAAACCTGGCCATGTTTTGGAAAGGGTTAAGATGTAACCAAAAGCTCTTAGCATTTGAGCAATAATCTGTAGGAGACTAAGAAATGTTGATAGGTTAAGATGAAATTGCCATATCTTGCAATCTTCTTTTAAGTCAGGAACAACACTTCAGTAGAGCAGTATTACTGCCTTTTAATTCCAATGCTTAACCCAAACAAGGCCCCATTTTGGCATGACCTTTGCTGTTTAGTGAGGCTTTTTGTATTTCTATGAAAAAACAAATGTTAGTTCAGTAGTATTGTCTGTAAATATTGACCTGAACCTGTGGAATATGCAATGATAAATTGTGATGCAAAATAACCACTCTCCGACATATATTGACACAATAAGCACATGCAGAATACAAAGTCTCAATGCTTATGGAAACTATTGACTCTGCTTG
This sequence comes from Fragum sueziense, assembly GCA_963680895.1. Taxonomy (NCBI): domain Eukaryota; kingdom Metazoa; phylum Mollusca; class Bivalvia; order Cardiida; family Cardiidae; genus Fragum; species Fragum sueziense. The sequence continues at coordinate 50,542,887 of OY804596.1, forward strand.
ACAGCGAGGATTGCTGGTGAGTATTGATTTTTCTGTGTCACAATTGCTCATTGCATATTTCGTCGGGTTCAAGTCAATATTTACAGACTATATATATCGTAGCATTTTAAGATTTGAAATAATGGCAATAATACAATATATGCTATACAATATGTATGTTTAACCCGACATTTACTTTATTGCAAACAGAGCACAGCAGTAAGTATATAGCAATGCATGCTATGTAGGTGTAGATGTTTATGCCACTGTATTGTTAGATTTGCATGATAGTGTTGTTTTACACTTGTCTGTCTGTCTGTTTCCTTCATGATTACATGTCTTCATAAATGCCTGTATGTCTGTAGGTATTTCAAAAGATATAACAGTACTGTTGAATTGCCTAGATGTTAAATTGGACAAATGATATCCTTTTCCCAAACAACACCTGAGCCGCGTTCTTTAGAGCGAGATTTTTTAAGATTTCTTAAGGTGTTTTTGATACAGCGTTTTAGAGACCGAGATTTTAAGCGAGGTGTTCCGAATGCTCCATACTTCATACAAATGACATCATCATGATGTCATTTGTATGAAGTATGGATCATTCGGAACTCTGCGGTTTATCAATCATGGTGCATTCGGAACAACTCGGTCAATTCTATCCCATATAGATTCTACAGAATTCACCGAGGGGTTCCGATATAAGTATAGAGTAATGGCGGCTCGCAATGAAAATCTTGCTCAAAAGAGCGCTTTATCCTAAAACATCTTAAGAAATCTCAAGATATCTCAAGAAATCTCGCTCTAAAGAACGCACCTCTGGTTTTGACATCTCCGGTGTAGAATACTTCGATACTTTGTAAGGTATCAAGTGAATTTGGGAAAATGCTGATGATTGCTGATTTCTCCTTTCCCCCCAGTGCTTTCAATGCTATTGTATTGAGATATTTTGCTTATCCTACAATTAATTATATCTTTTTCCAACAAACTTGAATTCAGACTATTCCCAATTAATGTTGCGCATAAAATAATTATGGTATGTATGTACTGAATATCAATGATAACCTACTTATCTGACATGGTCAAGGTCAAATATAATTTGTCAAGGTCATGAAATTGAAAATCACCCGCACCAGGGCATTAGTGTTTCAACAAGCATGTCTTGTTTTAATATGCATGAGCACAGAACAAAGTTATTTGCATGCTATGTAACCATTAGATTGTTTAATCCTCAATATTACAAAATCTCAGGAGTAAAAGTGAAAAATGTTTCATCTTATCAAAATATGATACAGGGTCTAATCAATAATTCTTAAAGTAATTATTATTATTAAACCCATTCCCACATATTGAAGCTTTTTGAAGCCCCACAAAATGAAAGCTTTGGAACATTGTGGGAAATGAAGAAATTACTTATAATGTAAGGTTTTTTTGAGCAAAAAGGTAAAATTTCCTTCAGTGGAAACTGTTGTCTGCAAGATCTTTGAATTTCGACCAGTGTAGAATACATATGACATTGACATTGAACTTTTGAACAACAACCACTATAAGCACTCTTCACGCACATGTCATAATTTGTGTTAAGAAATTGTTTTTGAGCATTGTTGCTGCACTTGCATGTTTGAAGCATAGGCCTACATCAGCTTTTGAATTTCCAGCATCATTAATTGCAATTGGTTATATTAAACCATTACCACACGGTGACACCTTTTGATGCCCAACAAGATAAAGGCTTTGGAAAACATTGTGGAAAATGAAGAAATTGCTTGTGAAAAGCAATTTCTATATTTCCTACAGTGTTTTATATAGAAAAAGATTAAAAAGTTTAAAATTAAATTCAGTTAAAATTGTTGTCTGCAACATCTTTGAATTTTGACCTGTCTAAAAGTTTGCCGTCTAGCAATGGCTTAAGCATCTAATGAAGTTTGAATTTGGTTGTTGTGCATGTGTCTCTTTGTCAGTGAATTTAATGAACCAGAATTGTTCTATACATTTCAATACTCATGTTACTTTTAAAAGAATAATGATTTTTATGCATCTTGTTTATTTTCTATGCACAATGAATTACTTTGTATGATTTACATGCAATATGGCTCTTCATGTAGCAACATTTCTGTAGAATGTACCTCTAGATTTTAAGACTTTTCTTTTTATAAAGCAACCTAAAGATATAAGACATTTAAGCCAATAACCACATTGGTGTCATCTATGTTTTAAGTATAAATCAAAGTACTGAAAGTACTGTTGGAAAGCAAATTTGCTGGTTATGTCTAAAGGCCTTTCTAGTTGTTAGCAATATGAATTACACGGAGTTGGATAAAAATAATTAATTGAATTTGATTCTTTAGAAAGTTACAAAATACAAATTATGAAAGGATAATGTCTGTTCCATATCAGCACAATATACTGAACAAAAGAGAAAACTTTACGCTGCAAGATTTCTTGTTTCTGAAAAAGTATCGAACTAAAAGCCTGATTTTATTTTTACAATATTTCCATGGCATTCGGCAATCGTTTTGTCGAAGTTTCATTGCCTTGTCTCCTTTAATGTCAGAGTTACGGCCCTTAATGCATTTACAGCTAATTTCATCTGATGCCACATATGCGCGATAAACGATTCATTATTTTTACGGAATTGGTCATATCCGGGTTGCCAAAAAACCCACAAAACATCTCTCTTATCACTTGTAGCAAGCTCTAAAATAAAGGTCTAATCTGTCAATTTTGTGAATTACCCCCCTTTGACATAAACAAATAGGGAATTTAAAATGTTTGATATTCATAAATTGCACACCTGAAAAACGGACCCCTGTCACACTTAAAGGGTCCGTTTTTCATCCCCATAATTAAGATCAACAAAACGTTTAGTGTTTGGCACAACCAAGTCAATGAACGATGCGAAGCTCATTCATTTGATTTCTTTACTTGTTGAATTTAGAAGAAATATGACAAGCAATGTATGTGTAAAGTTTTAACTTTTGTTCAGTATACTATGGTAGGTTCTATAAAGTTTCTATGGAAAATCCAATTGCCGAAAACATAGTGCTGTTTTAACTCATTTCGGGCACTAATTTTCAATAAAATGTTATAAGGAAATGATGTAGAAAGCAAGAAATTGGAAGGCATGTGGTCTTGGGTCCTCTCCAAACAGGGACTGGGAGAGCAGAGCCTCCTATCCGGGGGCCGAATTCTCCCAGCCGAAAACGACTATAAGGCATTCTAGCACTCTATATGTTCTCCTATACCCAATGTCATGTTCTGAAGTAGGTTGACGTGAACTTTTGCAAAATTCGGTACATTGGACAAGTTTCCACTAAGACCCCCCCACACACACACACACACACACACACCAGCCTCCGGAAGTCGTCCTTACAGGCAAAAGGCGAAATTTTTAAACTGGGAACGGTTGACTGTAAATCAAATAAAATAACCGGCTATCCGGCTATCAACGAATTCATTCAATTTCATAGTTTTTGTTCCACTTAAAACTTCTCTTTATCACTGTATATTGAATGCACGTGCGCTTAATCGCTGTATATTGAATGCACGTGCGTCGTCATCGATTTCTCCGCATTTTTTGGGAGCCTCGTTTTGAAAATGTCGATTTGTTACTCTTTATAGTAACAATTCACATGTATACAATGTTAATTTCCCATAAACCCAATGTTTGCCTCCGGAAATTAATCAGAGTCTTCTCTGATGAAAATTCGCTCTTCGATTTTTGGATGTCGCTATTTACATCAGAGCGCTGTCCAATTCAAAAACAAAAGGAAATTCCGACACAAGTTATGTCGCTGTGTCGGAATTTTCTTTTGTGTTTGACTGGGACAGCGTTCCGTTGTAAATAGCGACATCCAAGTATCATCGAGCGAATTTTCATCAGAGAAGTCTCGGATTACCGGAAGTGTTCTGCGGGTACGGACTAAAACATAAATGAAAGGAGTCTATACCCTAATTAGAATGCATTTGATCTCTGAAAACTACATGTCTTACTTGCTAAAACATGTGTTCCGTAACTACTTTATCCCTTTCCCAAATAAGACCGGGTTTGACAGCCCGTAAAGAAAATGTTCGGGGGATTACTGGGATGAAAGAAGAAACTGCTGATAATCAGAATTTTCTACTTTAACCTCGATATTGTCTTTGGTATTATCTACAAATAGTTCTAATTTTATCTAGGTATATACCAATTTTGTCGTCTGCTACGGCTTTTTTTTATTTTGACCAATCTGAAATGTTTCTATTTGGGAAATGGTTAACATACCAACAATGTAAATTGATTTGATTCTATGTATGCCTATTCATCTAGATCTATATCTATAGATTAAAAAGTTAACACCGTTTTTTAAACCAAGTGGTGAAAGGATTGCTAGTCTGATTTCTATGCATTTTGAGCATATCATCACATATTCTGGTTTCCCAGATTTCTACTTTCGCTTTGAAATGCCTAGCTACACGCAAATACTAGCAAGGCCTATTATACAAGATGTCTATGTCATTAACCTTAAAATACCCACTTAGTTGATCAATCAATTATTGTGAACGCGATTAAATGCATGGCTTATCGAAAATCATTGTTTAGTTTTGGACATCAAAACGTGTAAGAATTTGGGCATAGAAAGATTCTAAAAATAGACGTGTCCTAGTTCCTATTTTTAGCGCTTGAAGTGGGTCGCATATTTCATAGTTCAGTAAACTTGACTGACCCATTTTCAACGAAAGATATTGGACTGGCTATTGAACCGTAATGAAAGCAAATTACTACGTGATCGTTTCTCCTCTTTTAACACGTTTAATTGAATGTTTTATCATCGGTCACACAATTGAATATCTTATGTACAACTATAGAATTCAGTATTGAATATTCGAAAGGTTGTTCTTGTCATTGATCTTTGCTTTTGATAGAACTATTTATAGTGAGGAAGACCGGGAGATGTTGTGTGGTATGCAGAGAATGTAAAAGTGCAGAGAATCACGACTGCAATGAAAAGCAAATTTTGCAAATTTGCTTTCCAAAAACCCTCTTGTGATACTATAGGGTTAATTCACGTTTTTGAGGTCATAAACATTTGCAGAGGTGCCCGAGTATGAAGCTTAAGGGGGAATGCTCCAGTTTCCTAATTTTTTTCCCAATAATAGAATTTATTCATATTTTGTATGTCGAAATAACATGTTATTACCAATTGAAAAATAAAATAAAAATGGGTGGTCAGCGATCTTGTTTGAATTTTATTGGCATTCGTATCACATAACCCTACATCGAAAAAATGCACAATTTCTTGCACCTGTCCAAGGTCACTAAAATGCTAATAAAAAGCTGTATATTCATCGTTTAGTCCCGAAAATGGATTTAAAGTAACGTCTTACATTTATTACGAACAGAAAACCGAAAACATGTGCTATTATAAATGCGTAAATGTATACAACAGCATGCTCACGTGTTCGGTTAGATCAACGAAGCTGGAGTGTTTTATGTCAAAATTTGCATATTTTTGGAAATATTTCAAGTTCTACATAATAGAATTTGACAAAACTCCCTCATTGTATTAAGCAACATGTCCTGGTAATAATTCAAAAAGAAAATGTATAGGTCAGCGCACATATTAGTGAATTACGGCAATTTTCATCAGCTACACATGAATAAAAGGACGCAAAACAGTGGTAACTGCATATACACTTACGACTGTCTTGCTCTAAATATTCGATTTCCATCTTTAGAAAATCAGTTTCGCATAATAAATACACTTTTACCGTCGAAAATGGTAAATTGTAATGATGTGTTATATTATTGAAAATCTGGTAGCGAAACATATTGGTACGAAACATTTAAATTACTACAGTAAAGTCCGAGTGTTCCGAAAAACTGGAGCATTCCCCCTTAAGGGTGTTTTAGTATTTTGTCATGCATGTTTGTATGTTAACGATTGAAAAATACATGAAATGAAGCTATTATTGCATAAAACATGACAAATTCGGGATGATAAAGTTGAGAAATTTACTGAATAATACACATTTTATAACTTTAATACTTAGTTTTGTTTGTTAATGTGTGCCTGGAAATATGTATTTTATGGATTGATTTATGGTAAATATGTTTCCATTCTGACAAACTTTTCAGACCCTCTCTCTTTTTAGAGACATCAAAACCCAGTCTTATTTGGGAAGGAGTTTAAAAAAAACCCCTTCAAATGTATTTTACAGTAATCAGCTAATTAAAGTATGGAATAAAAATAATTTTCAGAGTGACAGAAGCAGACAGAAAGATTCAAGAAATCATGAACAGAGTAATGTCAAGGTCAACAGGTGTAGGTAAGTCTTTCTTATTTGTCAAAACTATGGGACTGATACGAGATTTTGCTTAAACCTCTCCTTAATGACAAGATAATATAACTGACATTTTCAGCATATACACATTTTTGTGATGTGGTGTCCAATTAATGTTTGCAATATCTTGTCCTGTAAGTGAAAAGTAGAATAGGGAACGATTTTATCCAGTTAACCCTTTCCCAAATGACAAAATTCTTTACAAAAATTTCCACTCCAAAAACTGTCACAAAAGACAAAATGTAAGTAAAGATAGGATTTGTGTAAAATATGGCATAGAAAATATTGAGACAAAAGGAGAAACTGCTGGTTATCAGCAGTTTCTTCTTTTGTTTCAATGTTTTTCCAAGCCTTTTCTATTAGGGACGTCAAAACCAGGTCTTGTTAGGGAAAGTGTTAAACATGACGTAATTTCGGACAAACAATAGTATTTCGTATGTGTTGTTATATAATATTGTAACTACGACTTGATTCAAGCCGTAGTTACGAGATTTTATAACAACACTGACGGTTTATCAAAAACTAACAATAAACCTAGTCTATTTTTAGCACTCAATTCATTGCTATTCACTATGAAGTTATATTTTTGATTCACTTTTCCGCTTAATTTTTCAGACGGCGAGGGTACAACAGAGACTGAAGAAGAGAGACCAGGTATTGTCTTTATAGATTTTCTCCTTTTTCCAGATTGATTTTGATGATTTCATTCAATTATGATTCATGATATATATTATGAGACCTACATATTGCATTAAGCTCTTCAAAATGTTCATCTTTATCAACTCTATCATTTATTTGATATTTATACCCCCCACAACAAAGTTATGGGGGGGTATACTGGATTCAGGTTGTCCGTCCGTCTGTCCGTCCGTCCGTCCGTCCGTCTGTCCGTCCGTCCGTGGACATAATTTTGTGTCCTCTTCTCCTCCCACAGTTTTTGACCGATTTTGCTGAAATTTTAGCAGGTTGTTTCCTATCATATGAAGTTGTGCACCTGCAATTTTCAATTTGATCCAGGCAGTAGTTTCAGAGTTATGCCACTTTGAACTTTAGCACTTTTTCAGTGACAACGCGCTAGTGGGGGGTATTTGTCCGCTTTGCGACAGTTCTAGTTTTAGCAAGCTTGGACTTTATGTTCTGGGAGCTAATGTCACAGCCCTAGTGTCAGCTTCACATCTTCAAAAACTTTAGCCTTGTCTATATCTCAGGCACTATAAGAGATAAAGCCTTGATATTTCACACATTGGTATTTCCCACCAAGACCTTTCATTTGGGACCATGACCTTTGACCTGATGACCTTGACCTTGGAGTTTGACCTACTTTTTTAAAACTTTAACATGGCCTATATCTCATGCACTATTATAGATAGAGCCTTGATTTTTCACATATGGATACCTCATGTCATGACCTTGACCTTGAGTCCATGACCTTTGACCTTGTGACCTGACCATTGACCTTGGAATCTTTCTTTTTGTGACAAGCTTTTGTAAAGGCGAGCTACATTGTCTGTAGACAACTCTTGTTCTTTGCTATATTGACAATAATGTTGATGTTGTACTGTAGTTGACAATAATTATTTGTGTACAATAATGTTATTGAAGAAAAAAATCTTGTTATATTTTTTTTATTAGCTCACCTGAGCACGAATGTGCTCATGGTGAGCTATTGTGATACCGCTGTGTCCGGCGTCCGTCGTGTGTCGTGTGTCGTGTGTCGTCCGTCGTCCGTCAAACTTTGCCTTGTGTGCACTCTAGAGGCCACATTTTTTGCCCAATCAACCTGAAATTTGCTCAGAATGATTGTCTTGATGAAATCTCGGACAAGTTCAAAATTGGGTCATCTGGGGTCAAAAACTAGGTCACGGGGTCAAATCTTAGAAAAACCTTGTGTGCACTCTAGAGGCCACATTTTTTGCCCAATCAACCTGAAATTTGCTCAGAATGATTGTCTTGATGAAATCACGGACAAGTTCGAAATTGGGTCATCTGGGGTCAAAAACTAGGTCACAGGGTCAAATCTTAGAAAAACCTTGTGTGCACTCTAGAGGCCACATTTTTTGCCCAATCAACCTGAAATTTGCTCAGAATGATTGTCTTGATGAAATCTCGGACAAGTTTGAAATTGGGTCATCTGGGGTCAAAAACTAGGTCACAGGGTCAAATCTTAGTAAAACATTGTGTGCACTCTAGAGGCCACATTTTTTGCCCAATCAACCTCAAAATTTATCAGAATGATTGTCTTGATGAAATCTCGGACAGGTTTGAAATTGGGTCATCTGGGGTTAAAAACTAGGTCATGGGGTCAAATCTTAGAAAAACCTTGTGTGCACTCTAGAGGCCACATTTTTTGCCCAATCAACCTCAAAATTGATCTGAATGATTGCCTTGATGAAATCTCGGACAAGCTTGAAATTGGGTCATCTGGGGTCAAAAACTAGGTCACAGGGTCAAATCTTAGAAAAACCTTGTGTGCACTCTAGAGGCCACATTTTTTGTCCAATCAACCTGAAATTTGATCAGAATGATTGTCTTGATGAAATCTCGGACAAGTTTGAAATTGGGTCATCTGGGGTCAAAAACTAGGTCACGGAGTCAAATGTTGGAAAAACCTTGTGTGCACTCTAGAGGCCACATTTTTTGCCCAATCGACTTAAAAATTGATCAGAATGATTGTCTTGATGAAATCTCGGACAAGTTCAAAATTGGGTCATCTGGGGTCATAAACTAGGTCATGAGGTCAAATCTTTGTAAAACCTTGTGTGCACTCTAGAGGCCACATTTTGCCCAATCAACCTGAAAATTGATCAGAATGATTGTCTTGATCAATTCTAGGTCACGAGGTCAAATCTTAGTTAAACCTTGTGTGCTCCCTAGAGGTCACATATTATGCCCAATCAATCTGAAAATTGGTATACAAAAAGTTTATTATATCAGGTGAGCGCTTCAGGGCCAATGGCCCTCTTGTATAATACTCCTTTTTATTTTTGACACATATTTATTTCACCTATATTTTACCCACAATTTCAGGCCTTCTGCAGTTTCCTGGTATTTGCTAGTTTACCAGCTTTATTTCCTTCTTTACCTTTAGTTGCTATTCTTTTACCTTCATCTCCCATTTCTTTATCAGTTTTCATTCTTGTTTCTTTTTTTTTTTTCTTAAAATGTTTAGCTGATATAATGTCTATAGTAAAATTGATTCTCATGCTAAAAGTTTTATCTTGATGTTCGTAGCAAAATGTAGTAGTAACACAATGGGCATGTAACATCCCTTGTTTGATCCCTTGCCATGCCAGTCTTTTTGGTAAGACTTTAATCCTTTCAACAAAAGTCAATGTTACAGCCACAGATAATGTTCCAATTCAAGCAAATGTTTTGCAATAGTTTTGTAAGCATGTATAAAGTATGAGTCAGGATGTGAAAAAAAGGTCCCTGATAGCACTTTTGAAGCCCCAATTTCTACATCAACCAGTTGTCAGATGCAGTCTTATAAGGATCCGTTTTTCTAACTGAGGGTTGCTACAGATAATGAAGAAGCTATTAGAGAGCAAGATGGGTCTTGATAAGACTGTGCTCATATTCATTTAACCCTTTCCCTAACAAGACCTGGTTTTGATGTCCCTAACAGAATAGGCTTGGGAAAACATTGAAACGAAAGAAGAAACTGCTGATAACCAGCAGTTTCTTCTATTGCCTCAATATTTTCTGTGCCATATTTTACACAAATCCTATCTTTAATAACATCCATTTTGTCATTTATGGCAGTTTTTGAAGTGGTTCACCCTAAAATTTTGGTGTTTGGGAAGTTACCTAATGGTATCAATTGGACGGCTATCATAGTAGTACTTTCTAGCTTTTAGAATATGTGACCCGTCGCGCTAAAAGGGACCTTATCCGAACTCTAAAAATCCAAATTTTGACAAACTTGTCAGACTCAGCACAGGTCAACCAGATCCTGTATGCGAGAAATGAACATATAGTTAGATAGGGAAATCATTCCCGATTTAGAAAATTACATAAAAGTGAAAAGTGTCGGCCCTAGTCTGGCTGCGCGGACTGCTAGGGACGACTAGGGTCGATATTTTTCACACACTTGATAAGGTCCCTTTTAGCGCGACGGGTCACATATACATTTTCTTCTCTGTACTGTTGTCATTTTGTCTAAGCTTAACCCTTTCCCAAACAAGACCTGTTTTTGATGTCTTTAATGAAGAAGGCTTGGGAAAACATTGAGACGAAAGAAGAAACTGCTGATAAACAGCAGTTTCTTCTTTTGTCTCAATATTTTCTGAGCTATTTTCTACACAAATCCCTAATGTTATCAGTATCAACGTTGTCATCTGCAACAGCTTTCAAATTTGAAGCCTCTATTTTTTGCTGTTTTGGAAAGGGTTAAAGCAGCTATTCGGAGATATAATTTTATTTATTTTTATCCATGATTGATAACCATATTTTACATGCTATGTGGTAATGCAAATCATTAGATTAACTTAACCTTTGGAAGAGTAATGTTTCAATTAATCTGTTGAATAGCTGCTTTAATAGTCTCTGGCTCTTAATATATTACACTATAGATTCCAGAAAACATCCTTTCAAAACTATTAATAAACTTATTCATATGAATGCCGTATTTTGATTTCACTTGACAATGTAGTTTCAGAAAAGGGCCCTAAACCAGACCCTAGTCTGAAGGGTTCTGAGGTATCTTCAATGTTAGGGGACGATGATTCTCTCTCACAGTCAGGTTGGAAAATCCCTGTAATTTGAAATGAATAACCCTTTTACTTGTTACAGTGAATGCTGACTAATAGCTAACTCCACAGTCAGGTCTTAACATTATCCCTTTGGTTTTAACCTTTTTCCAAACAAGCCATTGTTTTAGCTCCATTTCTATAAAGGTTTTGAAAACCTTTATAAAACAGAAGAAAATGCTGACCACCAGAATCTTCCCCCTTCCTTGCAAGTTTTATTTCAAAGATATAACATAATAATAATTTATAAAGAACTCTTATTTTGTGATTAACACAATTATTGAATTTGGACCTGTCTAAACTTTAGTCATCTTTGAAGGCTTAAGATTCTAACCATTTGCTGTTTGTTTACCATGTTCTTTAACATACTAAAACATACTTAATATTCATAAGCGAAAGAAGTTGAATAACTATACTTCTTGATTCACATGCATGTTCTCAGATTCATTCACTTTTGTTATATTGTGGTAGAAAAAGAAAATGAATATATTTATGAGGCAAAATTATTTCATAAATAATCTTTAGCAAAGGACAAATGAAAGGTTTCATACATATTGCATATGTTGTATAGAGTTGCTAACAGGGTTCAGTTTTGTTCAATTAGCATTTCATTTTCAGGTTTTAGTGGATGACATTTTTCTCATTGTTTTGATATTTAAGATAAAGATAAAATTGTTGTCAAATTATTCTCAAAATACTAGATTGACTATAAGTAAAATTGTCAAAATGGTTAAACCATATAGCTCTGGTGATTTTTTTTTTCAGAATAGAATCTAATGGCAACCGTCTTTTGAGTATATCATTGCAATTTTCAATCCAATGTAGAAACTGCTGTTGTATTTGTCAACAGCAGATGGCTTTTGCATGGTGCTGTTTGTTTGCTTTACAATTTCAATATTTATATCTTTGTTGTGTTCAGTAGCTTCCTTTTAGACAACAATGGTTATCCTCATAACTTTACCATTTTACCATAACATGTTTTTTGATAACAATTTTTAGTACAATTTTGTAATCAGAATGAACTTGTTGATTCAATGACCCATTATAAACTGCTTTTACAGACAAGAAAGATGGTGAAGATGTCATAGAAGAAGAGAAAGATGATGGGACAGATGGAGATAAACATGATGACAGAAAACTCGGGGATAGACAGGTATGACATTGTAGGGTTTATTGTCAAGTAAGTTAATCATTTTGCTAACAAGATGCGAGTAATAATGTGTTTTTCAGGAAGTAGATTTGAGATTGACTAATATTGGGTCTAGCTTTTGATATTTATACTTTTGATTGATATGAAATTTATATAAAATAATTACTGTAAACCAGGAAATTATTTCGCGCTTTTTAAGTTAGCGTCTTTCGCGGGTGGATGTGATCCGCAAACTTAAAACGCCGCGAATAGGCTACTTTCAATAAAAACGCGAACTTTAATCGCTTTGATAGTTTTTGTTTTGGGAAAATCTATGGGGAGATATTTTATTTACACTAAACGTATTTGTTACTATGTAAACAAGGGAAATAGCTTTTTCATAACAGGATGTAAGTGAAAAGTTATCTTCATTTCAGACTACTTTCGTTTTTATACAAAAATACATAGATATTGTGACATATTAAAAAACACGACATTGAAAGATAAACCAACTTATTCAACTAGATAAACCTGCTTGAAATTGAGAAAAGGGGTCGTTTGGCATTCGAATGCCAAGTATGATAGCAAACGTCGATTGACGTTTAAAACCTCGTAACTGTAGTTTGAAATTAGCCACAGCTACGAGGTTTGAATCGTGATATTGAATAAAACTGTCATTATCGCTTCTCGACGCTAAAGGTAAATAGGTGTGAAGTTATTGTTACGCTCAAATTCTAGGCATTGTGTTACAAACTGTAATCCAGTACACTATGAAGTGTGAAATAAAACAATGGGTCGATTGAAACTTACTTTGATCAAACTGTCGATGGCGACTAAAATATCGTAAAAACAGTTATTATTCAATATGTAATTATCCGATTCCCCATATTATTCAATATATCAATTTTATAATTCCCCCATAGCGTGTTTTGTTTCGCGCGATTCGCGGACAGCATTGATCCGCGAACTTAAAACGCCGCGAACAAGCCCGAGTGCATGAAAACGCGAATATTTATTGACGCGAACTTATCCTGGTTTACAGTAATTTAAACCAAGATAGCCATGACACAGTTGATAGCGCATCAAACTCCACTTGTTAGGGGCAGATTTTTATCAAACATCCTTTCTGTCATTTGTCTTCCACCATTAATTATAACTCTCACAACAAAGTTATGGGGGGGGTATATTGGAATCAGGTTGTCCGTCCGTCCGTCCGTCTGTCCGTCCGTGGACATAATCTTTTGTCCTCTTCTCCTCCCACAGATTTTGACCAATTTTTCTGAAATTTTATCAGGATGTTTCCTATCATATGAAGTTGTGCACCTGCTATTTTCATCGTGATCCAGTTATTAGTTTGAGAGTTATGCCACTTTGAAGTTTTTCATGAGGGGGGGGGGGAATTTACAATTTCGTTTCCGTGTTCTAACTTGAGAACCGTTTGACCTAGGATCATGGAACTTTACACAGTTTTGCCCATGACCAGTGGAGGTGCCCTATTGTTTTGGGGTCACCAAGGTCAAAGGTCAAGGTCACAGTTGAACTTTGTTTAAAATCCATTTCCATTCTCTAAGTCAAGAACATTTTGACCGATAGCACTTTTTCAGTGACAAGGCCCTAGTGGGGGATATTCGTCCGCTTTGCGACAGTTCTAATTGGATGTTGATAGACCTATGTCAGCAATCAGGAGGAGACTTGGAAAGGGTGTTTTGGTGGTACTGCTGAGAGACTCAACAGGAATTCATGGTTAGGTGTGCCAATTAAATCGAGACATAGTTTTGGCATCATCAATAGAAACAGAATGGGAAATCATTGATACAATAGAAGAAATGTGACTAGAGAAACTTGTATATTTAGACAGTGAAGACGTAATGGCCTGGTCACATACACCATTCTGTGTCACATCCAAAAGTGATCAGTCTTGCAGCATAATTCTAGTCCCACTCTGGATGTGACATGGGTGCTAGATTGTATGTGACCAGACCTTTACTTAGATAAACATTATTTGTTTTACAGGAGACGACAGACCCAGGTATGCCCCCAGCTCCCCCATCAACAGCTATGCCAGTACAAGAAGTGGAGCCATTACGATTAGAAAAACTGGCAGAGTCAGACAGTGATGAGGATACTGAACAGATAGATATTAAAAAGGTTAGCTTTTATGATTTCTAGGTAATTTAATATATTTTATCTAACCTATACATTGTAGAATCAAATACTGGTCCTTTGTCTTGTCCAATTGGATGGCTTGTGTAATTTTGTTTTAGACAGTCAATTTATAAATGTTGATGAATACGGCCCCATACCATTGGTAATAAAATGCTTTCCTGTATATTGAAAAATGTTGGTATGTCTGAAAAACTTCAACATTGGTTATTATTTTCGAGCTGTCATAAAGCCTGTTAACACTTGGTCAATGTCGGATATCAATGCCACATTATTGGGAATAAATGCTGTTTTCGGATATTGACATTCCATAGGCACATCCTCATGATACATGGATATGGACCATGAGTTTTGATTCACAAATATGAAAAAAATACCATTTCCAGGCATGGGAAGACTACACTGTACCAGATATCACATATGAAGACCTGGTCGGAGTCACCGGAACATCGGCACCACTCGAGGGCCGTCATCCACCACTACCGGGGTTCAAAGCCCCACCAGCGGTTCCAGTGCATTCAGACTCCGTCTCCTTCCTGTCCGCGTGGAAACCTGTCGTGGAGAAACGTAAGAGGGAAGAAGAAGAAGAGGAGAAGGATAGAAGACCGTCAAAAAGTGTGCACCATTTCTGCACAATGACTACAGAATACCAGCTCCCTGAACAGTTTACACACACAGGGAGAAAGTACCATACACCCAGTAGATTCCAGTTTGCTATGCCAGATCAAAAATACAGGGTAGGGTATTTCGATTTGTGTCATAATTATCAACTTAAGTTTGTTTTTTCAAAGCTTAGCTTTGTAAGACTTGGAAAGAAACAACATTCACCTCTCTAACTAAATAACATGTACCGGTAATTTAGTCTTGAAATTTGATGTTGTGTGGTAATTGCCAGAATACAGAAAGAAAACAGGAGGAAAATACCTATCAATATAGCAAAGCAATGATGTTTAATACAAAAGTAAGATATAAGGCTAACTGTAATAACTTCATTTCTAATAAAATATGCATGGAATTTATTTCATTATAGAATAAACAATATACATTGATAAGTTATAGATTAAGCAGCGCATACTGAAACTTTTGTAATAGGTTTGTATAAATAACTATGTATACCCATCAAGGAACAAAATTGATATCAACATAAAAATTTCCAGAAATGTACTGTTTTGTGCAGGGATTTTGCCTTTGTGTTTCACAAGCTTTTCTTGTTTACATTTTCATTTCTCATTTCTAGTTTGGAAGTAGAGGACCCTCACCTATAGATGCCCTTAAAGCATCATCACACAGTGCAGACTCACAAAACTCCAAAACATCAGAGCAGCGGCGGATATCGGCGGTGGCTCGGCGTGTCTTACAGGAAGTGAGAGAGGAAGAAGAAGGAGAAGATAATCTGGAGGTATGGCAACAACGAGCAGAGGAAGTGGTATGTATTTTTACTGCTTTCATGGGAATAAAGATTTAAAATTCTATAATATAACAACAAAAGGATTTCAAAATTCCCAATTTTTCAATTTTGTCAAAAATCAATGATGTTGCCGACAACAATTTAAAGGGAATGTCATTTTACATCTTTCTGTGTAGAAAATGTTGTGGAAAATGAAGAAATTGCTTGTCACAAGCAATTTCTTCATTTTCAAAAACTTTGCCAAAGCCTTTATACTGTAGGGTATTTACTCTTTCGCTGCCAAATTTCCTGGAATTGTCCTTTTTCCAGTGCCAAATTTTGGAAACTTCATAAGAGTGCTTATCAGTTTACAGAATAGTAAAGAATTGTTGTTTGATAGTATTAAGCTGAAACTTTCCTGAATCATTGCACATAAATTGTTTTGCCTAATAGGACACTTTTTATCAGGCAGTGTGATCGGATGACCTTGCCCTTGACCTTAACCCTTTCCCAATCGACAGAATTTCAGGGTGCTCCTATTCAAAACCTGCTGCAGATGACAATATTGATTTTGTTAACAATAGAATTTGAGTAGAATATAGCTCAGAAAATATTGAGACAAAAGGAGAAACTGCTGGTTATCAGCAGTTTATTCTTTTGTTTCAATGTTTTCCCAAGCCTTTTTGTATCAGGGACATCAAAACCAGGTCTTGTTTGGGAAAGGGTTAAATGACATCATTAAGCTATTGTTTGAAAGTCGTCGATCGGCGACATTGGCAGTCTTCCTATGGGTCGCCTTTTGGCGACATTGGCAGCGAAAGAGTTAAAAAGTGTCAGTGTGTTCGGATGCGTTAAAGCATACTCAAAATGAAGAGTACTTTACAGCGTTTTCTAACCCATTACCAGATGGCAAATTTCAGATTGTTAAAAATTCTATGATGTTGCTGACGACAATTTCAAGTGGATGATTTTACTGTTGTTGTGCTTTCAGGGTAGAAAACTTTATGGAAATGAAAAAGTTTGCTCATTACAAGCAATTTCTTTATTTTCCATAATATTTTTTCATAGGTTAAATGTATCCTTTTAATGACACTGAATTCAAGATCTTCATACATGTAAATAATAAGATACTTCATAACTACATGTATGAAGTTTTATTTAATGTTTCTTACACAGTTTGAAGATCCCAAATCCAAAGTGACAGCAGATGGCAGTTATGTTCCCATGGCAACAGATGAGTCTAGATTATACTGGACACCTGCCCCACCCAAACTAGATGTGGCACCAGCTAAAGTGAAAGACATCTTGTTTCCAGAATATCAGGTATTTATTGTGTTGATGTTGTTATTTATGCCTTAAAAATGGCTTCCAAAACTTAAAAATTACTGCCAAAACTTAATCAATTTACAATTTGCAAATTCTCTGAAACTGAAGGCTTTATTTGTTTCTTCTGTGTCTGAGTGAATTTCACTGAGGGAGGCAAAAATATTTTCCTTAACCCTTTCCCAAACGGCGAAATTTTAGGGTGGTCCAATTCGAAAAATGCTGAAGACTACAAAATTAAGATTAAAAACGATTGGATTTGTGTGAATATAGCATAGAAAATATTGAGGCAAAAGGAGAAACTGCTGATTATCAGCAGTTTCTTCTTTTGTCTCAATGTTTTCCCAAGCCATTTTTAAAAGGGACGTGAAAACCAGGTCTTGTTTGGGAGAGGGTCAACTTCTGAGCGTGGATAGACTTCCATGATGTAATTTTCCTATCCTTGAGATACATGTACTCCCTTTGCTGAACATTGCCTTTTGCATGGAATTTGATGAAACATTTTAAGAATCTTTGCATGATGAAATGGTGAGAGCAGGGAATCACTTTCTAGACTATTACAGGGTTTTAGCTGATGTGATGTAATAAGATTATCAAATTTTGTTTCTTAATCACAGAGACCAACAGTTGGAGCAGTGAGTTCAGAGATGCAAGAAGCCATGGAGGAATCATCGAGTAGTGAAGAGGAAGAAGAGGAATTAGAAATAACCGAGGAGGACCAGGAACAGATGGAACAGCTAGAAAGGCAAGCATTTTTATTCAAATAATTAAAATTTGTCACAAACTGATCCTAAAATATTCTTGCTACTTTGGCGAGCAGTTTAGTCAAAACAGGATAATCATGTACAAGTGAAGAGGTGATAAGCAATTACACAGGAAGACCAATAACAGATGGAGCAGCTGGAAAGGTGAGATATATTGTTAATTCTGTCTATATTGAACAAGATATTTCAATTGGGAAACCATGTTTTTGATTTGAACAATATTAATAATTGCAGTGAATAGAAGAAAAAACGCTTGGTTTTCGAGGACACAATTTGTGAAAAATCGCCTGGCAGCATTCAAGTTTAGGAATCCCCTGATGTCTAAAAATGACGCGGTTGCAGTTTCATATTGTGACCGTAGCATTAGTAACCCATCCATTAGATCTAGTCACCCGGGTGTCGGCATTGGCGTTGGCGTAATGCTTTGGTAAAGTTTTTGCGTGCAAGTTTGTTTCTACTTATGCTATTGCTCTGAAACTTTGCACATGACTCTCTGGCCATAATATCAGCCTCTAGGCACATATTCTTAATTTGACATGGAATTTAATGGAACTTTTACCCTTTTAGACTTAGAAATTCTTGGATAAGTTTCTGTGTGCAACTTGGGTGTATCTGTGATAACTTTTTTGCTATAACAGCTATTGCTTTCAAACTTTGCACATGCTTCTGTGACCATAATATCAGCTTCTAGGCAAGGATTTGTAATTTTGAAATGTGATTTAATGGAATTTTTACCCTTTTCGGCCTTAGAATTTTTCACTATCCAGCACTCGATAGTCTCGCTTTGTTGTCATGAGACAGCTCTTGTTTAATATTACAGAATGTTATTGCGTAAGCATCATTCCATGGAGGACCTGACAGAGTTTGTAATTGTTGGTAGACAGAGAGA
This sequence comes from Fragum sueziense, assembly GCA_963680895.1. Lineage (NCBI taxonomy): Eukaryota > Metazoa > Mollusca > Bivalvia > Cardiida > Cardiidae > Fragum > Fragum sueziense. The sequence goes on from OY804596.1 coordinate 50,561,590, forward strand.
GGCAGATATAAAGGAGGGCAAAATATTTCCTTATGAACCCAGAATCATTGAAGAAAAAGAACAAAAAGACCAGAAAGACCAGAAAACTGTGGATGCTAGGAAAGGTTAGTGTAATTGGCAGTAAATAATATTCTGGGTCTAATGTTTTCATTTCAGAAATAATGAAATTTGATTTGTGCTTTGAAGTAAAAAAATTGATGTAAAATTTAACCCTTTCCCAAACTAACACAAGACCTTGTTCTGATGTCACTATTAAGAAAAGGCTTGGTAAACATTGTGGTAAAGAAGAAAATGCTGAAATCCAGCATTCTCTCATTTTGCCTCAATATTTTCTGTGCTATGTTGTACACAATTCTTGTCTTAATTTATATCCATTTTGTCCTCTGCAGTAGCTATCAAATGGCATCATCCTGAAAATTTTCCATTTGGTAAATATTAAATTACATCTTTGCACTGCTTTTGACACTAAGCTCAATATCACCTATCAAGAGCAAGTCAAACTTCATCATCATTTAGTCGTTTTACTTTTCAAGTAAGATAGACAAAATCTAGGTTGAGGTTTTATTTCTGAATAACCAGTTCTTTGAGACCATTGACATTTATCAAATGTTTCATTTGTAGATATTTGTTATTTTTTATGTATTTTCATTCTAGAATCCATTATTGAAGAAATCAAGCCACAAGAACCAGAGCCCCTGTATCCAACATTTCCTTTGTTGAGGTTAGTTATACAGATTTGATAAATTTTTATCTTTGATATACATAGAGGATAATCGTTTGTTTCAGTGTAAGATCGATTTATATTTCATTGAGTGAACAACAAAAGCTTTATTTTTTCGAGTTGCGAAGCCACGAGTGAAAATGTAGCTTTCGTTGTTCATGAAATGAAATATCAATCAATCTTACTTGAAAAACAAATGATTATTCTATTTCTTTTATGCAGAAATTAGACAAAATCCAAAAATTTTATGACAGATTTTCTTAAAGCGCGTCATTTTGCATGTGACTGCTATGCAACGCTTATGATGACGTCACTTATTCTGCCCGGCTTATATAACGTCAGCTATGGTGAAATGAACGAAAGCGGGGCACAAGTTTTTTTATAATTTCACTGGATAGGCGGTGAGTTTATCAAAATGATAATCTACCGTTATTTCCCGATAATCCACCAAAAAGCATTAAAGTGACATTTCACAATAAATTTTTACATAAATTTAACTGTTTTTCTATCTGAAAGAGCATGTTTTCTTATGAAAATTCTGAAAATTTCAGGCCAAAATATTGAACCGTTTCCGAGAAATATACATTAAGATTAAACAAATTGTTTTGGACAACAGTTCAGATTTATATAGAGTATGTCGTTTCTGTCTCAAATTTAAAGGCATATTTTTCGCTTATGAATAACAACTTCAAAAAACTGATAGCATTTCTACGCATTAGAATAAACGATCTTTGCACCAAGACATACTTTTAAAAATTGAAATAAATGTGAAATGTCTTTTTAAAGAAAATTTCTTTTTCTTTTTTTATGGCCATGAATTAGTGACACATACATGTAGTTTTATTGCCCTGTTTTTCCAACTTTCCTCTACACCAAAAGAATAGAAATAGAATTTTGTCTATCTTCCTTTTTTCCTGCAAGATTAAACAGCTCACTTTGCCATGCTTCTTTTAATTTTAGAAGATGGGAAAGAGGTAAACCACTCTGAAATTTGTTTACTTGAACTAAGAATTCTCAATATCATCTTTACATTGATATAGAACATTCAATATCATGATTAGTAAAGAGAGTTATTAATGAAAAAAGGGCCGTAAAGGTATTTGAGACCAACACGGATCCGGATCAATCTGCATATACATCCAGCCTGAACAAGATCAATGTTGGTCTTTAATACCTTCATCATTGTTATCATTTCCAGACGTTCATCCTCGGCACCTGACCTCATGGAAGAAGAAGATGACACGCTGATGGTATCTCAAGATTACAACACGGCCATGGAGGAAATACAGCGACAGAAAATAAATGTACGACAGATGAAGATTCAACACAAGCTGCAACAACAACAACAGGAAATGGAAGCTCTCGGACAAGTAGAGGAGGAAGAGTCCATTGAACAGTTACAGGTAAATTGGCATTTTTTTACAAGCTTTGTTCAGATTCCCCAATCTTGGTTGCATGTGTCTATCAAAGACAAGTGTACAATAATCATGCTTTTAATGTTTTAAAGTGTATGAAAGGAAACACTTTGGAAAATGTCGAGGCAAAAGAAGCAAATGCTTGTGACCAGCATTTCTTTTTCTTTTGTTTCATTATTTTCTGTGCTGTGTTGTGCACAAATACTATTTAAAATTATAAACTTTCTTTTTGTCAATAACCAGGTTACATAATGGAGCAGTCCTATTTTTTGCCATTTTTGAAAGGCTAAACTTACTAGCTGGAGGCTCATCTACCTGCTATTTCAGTTCTTTTTTTTTTTAGACCTAATCAGCTTCCAGTGAGTTTAGATCCTCTTTCTCCATTCATAAGACAAACACCATAGTAAGTCTTTATGTTGTATCAATTAAAATTATGGCTCATAGACAAAGCAAAAGAGTTTAAATTTCGCTTTCTAGTAAAGGCTGGCCCTGTATGTTGTGTGATAATGGGTTGATATAGAACTTCTCTTTGTTTTCAGAGAGTAGATCCCCAGGAATATAAAGCAGACATACTTAAAGTGCATGGAACACCACAGAAAAAAGGTTTGTAAAATGGTTTATCCATGGAATCTTCCAAATAGGGAAAGATTCCTTGAAGTAGACACTGATGTAGACTGGTACAAACACAATGATAGAACTCTAAACATGTATTAATCGGTCTAATTTTAGCGCAACATACTTACAATATTTATACCTATATAATTGTTTTATTAAAAATGCTAAATTTCTGCTTCTAATAGAAACAAAAGATTGATTTCTTCGTTAATACTGTCAACAATTCCGTATTTTCGTAATTCCGTCGTTACAGAGTTGTTGTTCATGCGGGACGGTATACCGTCTTCCGGTGTCAATGTAAATAAGCGCTATCGGTGGGAAAGAACCGCTACTGCATCATAAATGCCATAATTTTGCGGATAGAATTGGAAATTTTGAACTGCACAAACTATATCGAAAGAGGCAAATGCAAGACGAGCTTGGATTCATGTAATAAGTCGCAAGAATTAGAACCAAACATCGTATCTGGCCTAGGCATACCAGAGTCTGAGTGACAGTATTAGCCGAAACGCGTTCTAGATCGTTGGGAGATTCCAACAAATGAACCTCAGCGGAGAGAAGAAAGAAAAATCCCATCGCAACATAGTCCCAACACACTAAACGCTTACTATATCAAAGTAGATCTAGTCTATTGAGACAGAAGGAGAAAATGCTGGTTATCAGGATGCCCTTACATTTTGCCAAAATGTTTCCCAAAGTATTTTCTATTAGATCTAAGTAAAACCAGGTCTTGTTTGGGGAAGCTTTAACGAACAAACAATGAATTACATAGATTTACTTGAACAAAATAGCAAAGTTTTGAGAGAAAAGAAAAACATGCTGACTTTGCTTTTCCTCGATAGTTCCTATTCTACAATCTACACAAAACTGTTCTTCTTAGTGGATCTACGTATCATAGTCTACAGCCTGCTTAAAATTTGAATTAAATTTGAAATGATGGTTTATTATGTTAAGCCTTTCCTATCTTATTATTTGTTTTGATGCCAACAAAATACATTTTTAGCAAAATCAGAATCATTCTGATAATTAGCAAGACTTAATTTGGAAAGGACCATATTTTGTTGTTTGGGTAAGGGTTTAAAAAAATCCGTCATTTTTTCGGCACATTTAAATATGAATTCTTCATTTTTTCTTTTGTTTTTTTCTTAAGTCCTGTATTTGACCTCGGTAGATTGTTTGGTAAAACATTGAGAAAAAGGAAGCAATTTGACGATAGTCAGAAATATCGCCTCTTTCCTCAATATTTTCTGTGCTTTAACATTTTATTATTCTATTTCCGATTTTAATCGTTTTCCATCAGTGGAAAACCATGTGGAGCGGAATGTTCTTACTAGAGCGGCGACACCTAAAGGATGTCACATGAAAGAATGAGTGAAATGAATAGAACTTATTCTTGCAACTTGTTGGAAATATTTGATTTCAAAAGTGGGAAATATATTTGTAATATCATAGAAAACATTGATAGAAATGGAGAACATGGTGAATTTCCGCAATATCTTCTTTTCTCTCAATGTTTATGACTTTTTCTCTGATTTGCAAAGGGATGTTGTGATAATGGCTTTAATTTTAGGTTGAACATAGTGCTTGGGAACTATCAAACCCAAATAAATAGTCATGAGACCTAAAAGTATAGTGTCTTTCAAATGATTATGTATGGAGACTTTATGGGAAAACAAGAAATACTTCAAAGAGAGGAAACTCTCCCTTCACTAAAGTTTTTTAAGCTTTAGACAGAACATTTCATCACAGAAATATAGCGTAAAAATATTATAAATTGCTTAATCAAGGCAATTTCTCTCCTTTGTCAACCATATTTTAACCATTCATAACTGCATTCAACAAAGAAATTATATAGATCTAGTAAGTGTCGATTTTCAAAAAAGAAATGAATGTGTTCTAATTTTGGATATCTCATGGTATTTTCATATCTCATGTGACTTTGATGTAACAAGTGTCAACTGCATAGTGGATAAATGTGATGGTATTACATTTTGACCTCAAGATAGCTGCCAATAACACCCACCAGGAATCCAACCTGGAATCTGCAGGATCATGCCATAATAGAGCATCATGCCAGTCGCTCTATCAATTGACCTATAGGAGTTTGTAAAAATCTGAAATCTCAGCTTTCTAGAGGTGTCATAGACACTAAAAGATAACTAAAGTCAATACTTTATATGTCAAAGTCCATTGGCTCTTCAAAATACCTTGAGAAATTCAAAGTTACACATACTTTATAATCATAAGAATAGCACCAGCTTTTCTCTTTGACATAAGCAGCAATTCGACTTAACCAATGTTGAAAAAACAAGGGTCTGGTGAATTTAAATTATTGCATTTATGTACAAACAAGTTCAAACTTCTTCTCTTTCCACCACAGAAATATTGACTGATTGAGATTTAACACCTCATTCAAGAATTTCCAACTTTGTTACAGCAGCTGGTGCACCTAACCATGAGTTCCTGACATTTCTTGCACCAGTACAAAAACATCCAATCCCAGCCACCAGTTGCTCATCCCATTTAAACCATTACCAGACAGCAACATTTTTGACTGGTCAAAATTCAAAGATGTTGCAGATAACAATTAAGTCATTTAAGTGAATGAAATTTAAATTTGTTTGGTCTTTTTGGGTTGAAAACATTGTGGGAAATGAAGATAATGCTTGTTACAAGCAATTTCTTCATTTTCCACCATGTTTTTCAAAGTCTTTATGTTTTGGGGAGTCAAAAGAGTCAATGTGTAGGAAACATATTATCCATAGGGAGAGATGATTGACAACTTCTATCAGAAAGAAGATCAACAGAATTGGATTCAAATCAACTACCACCTAGATTTATAGACTCTGATGTTGCCTGCAAAGCTATTTGGGCACGGTCAACCAATGAAAGATGTCTTGCCATTTCTCAATCATTGCTGACAGTGAGAGACCTCATCATTCTGTATAATAGACAGACAAACAATGTGATTAACTATCTCAAACAAGACCCTTACAGTTTTTTTGGAAAACATAGAGAGAAAAGAAGAATTCTGATAATCAGCAATTTCTCCTTTGCTCTAAATATTTTCTATGTAGATCTAGTAACATACACATTTTCTACAATAAGCATTAATCATGTACAGATGGCAGCTCCATTCAATTTGGTCCACAGGACCAGCCAAATTCATTTTTGTTTGAGAAAATATTAACTTTTATTAACCATTGATATAACACTGAATATAATGCCTTAGCACAATGAACAAAAAAACCTTGCATTTGATTTTTAGTATCCCTTTTCAAAGGGGCAAAAATTTGGACTGTTCAAATTATAAAGCTGTTGCAGAAATGTCTGTTTATATCAAAAGTTATGTACAGCAATTTGTTCTTTTCTATTAATCCTTTTTTCCAACCTTTTTCTACAAGGGACATCAAAACTGTGTCTTATTTCGAGAAGAGGTGTATTACAAAGACAGTAAATGTAGGACAAGTCAACTCTTTCAGACAAATGTTTGTTACCAATCAAAGCTGAAGGAATCTTGTTGAAATTGTTAAAATTGTCTAATTCTCAAAGAAATAGTAAACAGCAAGTTAACTCTGTCCAAAACAAGATCTAGTTTTGATGTCTACAACCAACATTTTCTTTTTTTTCCCTCAACATTTTCTGTACTATATAACAAACCATACCTTTAAAATAATCCATTTTGTCATCTACAGCACCTTTCAATTTGGACCACCCTAGGAATTCCCAGTGCATGTACAGCTATATAGAGTACAGTACATGTATATATGGTCAATACATTTTGATTCACCCTTTCCTAAACAAGGGAAAACATAGAGACACATGAAGAGAATGCTGATAACATAGATTTTCTCTTTTTTCCTCAGTATTTTCTGTTCTGTACTGCACAAAAATCCCATCTTTATCAAAACCCATTTTGTAGTCTGCAGCAGCTTTCTAAATTTGAGTACTCTAAATGTCTGCAGTTTTGGAAAGATTTAAATTGATCAAAATGCTCTTATTTTGTTAACCTGTATTGAAAAACCAGCTTAGGAATCCAGTATCATGGGGCAACTTGTTTTTAACCCTGGAACACTCCATATTTACTGAGCTAATTGCTGCAGTGCGTGCCAATCTGCAATCTATCAATCAGTGATACCATTCTAAAACACACACATGTGACATATTCCTACAAGAAATGAAAAGCTGGTTATCACAAGGTACATCTGAGGCTTTCAACTAATTATGCAGTCAATGTCTACAAGGTTGTTAAATAAGTAGTTAACAATTGCATAGGCCTACATGTAAAATGTGCAAACATTTGAGTAAATAGCCTGTTTTCTGTCTAGAATCGACAGCCCATAGGTTGTCAATAGACACCAACTGTACAGTGTTAGCTATCAGGACTCGCACCCGGTCCCGACAAATTGTCTAAATGGATAGTTGTTCAGTTCCAAATGAGAAGTCAAGTGCTGCCTATTGCATATCATACATGCTGAAATGTGACAGTCCATAGGTCCATTCTCTACCAGCAGATGTAAGAAAGATTTATCTCTGCAGATTATGCGGTGATTCAAATTCCATGCACTATTATTTTAATCCATGAATGTCCATTTGAATCCTGGAGATGTAAGAACAACGTATCTCGACATCTTCATACAGTTATTTGGCTTTCCGTCACTCTTTAACCCATTACCACAGAATGGCTCTTTTTAACTCCCTACAAAATAATGGTCACAGAAAACATTGCGAAAAATGAAGAAATTGGTTGTGCCAAGCAATTTCTTCATTTCCCACAATGTTTTCCATCCAAAAAGACCAAAAAATTGGAGATTCCATTCAATGGAAGTTGTCTTCTGCAAGATCTTCAAATTGGACTGCCTAAAAACTTTGTTGTTTGGTAATGGGTTAATTTGTTCCCAATCAAGACCAGGTTTGGATGTGTCTAATAGAAAACATTACGGAAAAAGGAGAAAAAACTGGTTACTTACAAGCAATTTCTCCTTTAACCTCAATATTTTCTGACCTACATTGTATGTTCCGACAACTACAGTGACAATAAGAGCACTTTAGACACATCACACAGGCCTAACCAAAGATCACTTACTCCTTTTACCATGAAGCTACAGCTAACCAGCAACCATGCTTTTGGTAGCTTCCAAATACAGATCTTTATGGACCCACAAGAACATCTTAGCTACAAAAACAAATGTGTTATAGTGTTCTGCAAGTCTGCGTCTGTCCCTAAACGGCACTAGATCCTTGTGAAAAAAAATGGAATAATGCCTTTTTACTTTTATCTTTTCCAATACAAAATTATTTTACTGCGTCGCTAACAATGATTAAAAAATTGTCCCAAACGCAAGTAATTACATGTTAGAAGGAAAATAATATATGTTTCGCCATGGTTAATCATAGGATTTACCACGGATGCTCGTTCAGATGTGTTATATAAACTCAGGTATATGGCCTTGGTAAATCCTATGATTAATCATGGCAAACCATACATTTTTCCAAAGTAACTTTCAGAAATTTAGTTAAGTTAATAATTCAGAGATGTTCCTACATACATCTATGTCCATGGATTCTGGTCCCCCTCCATGTTCATGTAACAATTTACACGAAGGATGAAGTATTATCTGCTCAAATGGCAGGGGTATCATTGGATTCCACCAACTCATTGTCGCCAGATTTCGGACATAAAAGTACAATGTAGTTAAAATAAAATGTAATAGAAATATACCCTAGATTCCTTGATTTGTATGTGTTTTTTATTAACTGATAATATAGATAGATAATATCTGAAATTAATTTTCCGAATTTATAATTAGTGGATGAAAGAGTAAATATTTTCAAAACGTTTGACACAAGTTGTGGCGCTTTGTTCACTGTCCAATCTTAAACGATATACAAGACCAAAAAGTCTGTCTAAAAGGTTTACAGGCAATGTTTTGCTACAACCCTCACCTGAACAGCCATTGTTTAGGCCTATATTGACCTACTTTCCTATGTTTTTGAATGGTATTGTGCTCTGATGTAAACGAGCGACACCAACATATCAAAGAGTGAATTTCATCAGAGAAACCTCGGATTATAGTGACTATACAGCAAAATCTTAACAAGAGCCGTCACAGACAGATTATGCTCCCCGAATAAGTGTTTGTCACAAAATAAAAACCATCATACATTAAGCCCCCTTTTCCCATGACAGCCTTTTTGTACACACATTATCTATAAAATATGGTCTAGAACATCCTATTCATTACATGAGCACAAAATTTCATTAAAATCTGCCCATTAGATGAAGAGAAATAAGAGAAAACTAATTTTTACACTAAGGCCCCTTTTTCCATGACGCAGCCTTAAATTTACAAACGGAGAAAAAGGTCCCCAGGTATTGACCCAGGGAATTCACATGTGAAGTTTCATTGAATTTGGTCCAAGGGTTGCTGAGATATGGCTGTGGACGGACGGACGGACGGACGGATGGACGGACAGCATGGCGACTATATGCTCCCCCTAAATTTTTTCGGGGAGCATAAAAATAAATGACACAAGAGGACCATGATGGTCCTTAATCGCTCACCTGAACTGAGATTCACAAGGTGAGAAATGATAGCATCCTGTCCCATGATATCCAAAAGAGCATTATATTTTTCAATAGTCTTCATCCTTGTGACTAGACAAACATTCTGTACATGTTTCATGAAGATAGGACAAAAATTGTAGCATCTACATTATCAACAAGGATTTTGTCTTTATGGCCCCTTTTCCATGACATCCAACAGAACATTCCTATTGTCAATGGGCTGAATCCTTGTGACTAGAGAAATGATCTGACTAAATTTCATGAATATTGACTGGAATATTCCAATTTCTTATAGGATTTATCCTTGTGACTAAAACAAACATTCTTTTAGTTTCATGAAGACTTGGCCAAAACTGTTACTTCTAGAGTGTTAACAAGATTTTGTCATAAAGGCCCCTTTTCCCATGATGTCAAAATGGAACATTTAGATTGTTGATAAGCTTTATCCTTGTGATTAGACAAATATTCTGATCAATTTTAACAAAGATTAGGCCAAAATTATGGCCTCTAAAGTGCCAAAACCGATTTTGTCATTATGGCCCCTTTTCCCGTGGTATCCAAAGGAATATTCAATATTCCAATTCTCTGTGACTACATAAACATTCTGATCAATTTTTATGAACATTGGGCCAAAATTGTAGCCTGTACAATGCTAACAAGAATTTTGTCTTTTAGGCCCCTTTTCCCATGATATCAATGAGAAGGTTCCAATTATCAACAGAGTTCACCCCATATAAACCCCAAGAATCAACAACATAGGGCCCTATTAAAAAATACCGTTTTGAGATGAAAAGGTTTTCCAAGTCAAAGATCAAAATGTTAAGAGATCTAACTCTTAACCCCTATATAAACCCCAAGAATCAACAACACTGCAGGGCCCTTTTTTCATTGCAAAATAATTAATTTTATAATGATTTGGTAAAGAGTTAAAGAGAATATATTAGTTGCAAAATAGAAGCAAGTCTGATTATAAATCCAAAGACTATTCAAATAGGAGAGGTTAAGGGATTTCTAAATTGCAAAATATCTTTCAATGTTTATCAAACCCTGTGATGTGGGTATTCATTTGAATGATCTAATCAAAACTATTTAACCCTTTCCCAAACAAGACCTGGTTTTGACGTCCCTAAGAGAAAAGGCTTGGGAAAACATTGAGACAAAAGAAGAAACTGCTGATAACCAGCAGTTTCTCCTTTTGTCTCAATATTTTCTATGCCATATTTTACACAAATCCTATCTTTAATAACTTGTATTTTGTTATTTGTGGCAGTTTTTGAAGTGGATCACCTTAAAATTTTTCCGTTTGGGAAAGGGTTAAATGAGTACCAACAACAAAGGATAGCTTAAATAACAAATAGAATGTATTTACCCCCTTTTACATGCAGCTTCCCATTCAGGGATTTTGTTACCTGCGAGTCCCGAGTCCCTGACTCATATTTTTTGCTCAGGACTCATTGAAAAATATTGAGTGAGTCCCAGAATGCTAACATTTTCAATGTGTAATTGACGTTGTCTTATAAAGACTCCGATGTTTCAATATTGGACTCATTGTTTTGAGAACCAGTGAGTCCCAGGACTCTTCCGCATAAATTTGTAACAAAATCACTGCCATTCTGGCCGAGTTTGTGTAAACAATTCCGGCCTTTTGTTTATTTAATAGGATTAGACATTTCCCCAGTGGGGGATCAAAACCTAATAACTCCAGCTTTGTCAAGCTGTAGTTACAAGGTTTTGACTCCCACTAACCATATGTTACCTGTTTGATTTTTTAAAGAATTTTCTTAGGATTTCTAAAGTCTGACACTGCCACACCCACATTTTTTGACAAATCTTAAAATTTGTGGACAAATTACCAAAAGAGTCACTAAAAGAACATTCCTGCCAAGTTTGGTTCAAATTGGCCCAATGGTTGATTTTTAAAGAATTTTCTTACGATTTATAAGCCCAGCCCTGCCACGCCCACATTCTTTGACGAATCAAAAATTTGCGAACAAGTTTTGAAAAGGGTCACCTAAGGAACATTCCTGCCAAGTTTGGTCACAATTGGCCAAATGGTTCTGGAGGAGAAGATGTTTAAAGAAATTGTGGACGGACGGACAGACGGACGGACGGTGAGCGACCACAATAGCTCACCTTTAGCACTTTGTGCTCAGGTGAGCTAATAATTAGCCACAGCCCACAGATATAAATTTATATCTATGATTTAGCAGAAATAGTCTGGATATAATTTGCGTTTCTTATCTGATAAACTCAGCTTAAATTTTAAAAAAATCCAAAACAAAGTATCCGAAATCTAAGATTATCCGAATTTATGATCAGTTGGGTCATACTGTGAAATACTTATAATTCGACGAAATCATTAAAATTCAATTTCAACATATCTAAGTGTTTAAATCTTGGTTGATTTTTCCTATCTGATACACATGATCAGCTATTTTATGAAAACTTCCTTACATCTGATAGTACACAGGGCGCGGCCATGTTTGGGGGAAGGTCACCCAAATTGGCTCCTTCATAACTCTATGTAAAATTTTTACACCTTTTCCAAAACAAGGGCCGTCAGAGACGGACAATGCTCTCCGAATAAGGCATTGTCACAATAAATGTATGCCATGGAGAGCACTTTATTGTCAATGGCATCTGATCTGCTACTTAAATATGAAATTTCATCAAATTCTGACCATTATACTAAGAGAAATTAGAGAAAAACTTTATTTTACCTTAAGTCCCCTTTTCCCATGACGAGGCCTCAAATCCAAAAACCGAGAAAAGCACATCGGCATTATGTCATAGGGAGTTCACATGGTAAGTTTCATTTGATTTGGCCCAAGGGTTATGGAGAAATTGCTTCGGACGGACAGACGGACATACGGACGAGCGGGGCCATAACATAATACGACCCTTCGGGCGTATAAAAAGTGTTCTCCTTGAGCTTTGATACTGTGTATGATATCCAGTTATCAGTGTTCATTTTCATTTACAAGTGTTGCCTTGGTTGTAAGAAAAATACATAATGCATATCCATGGGTCATTGCAAAATCGTTTTAAGATTTGATTTATTGGGGGTTTACCCCGTTTTCAACTACTAATGTCATATTGCGGCAGCTGGACCACCTAACTAAGCAGTGATTGGGAAAGAATTTTTTGCAATGGGACAATGTCCCCACGGTTAGGAAATTGAATGTGACATTTTGAAAATCAATGTGACAATGTTAAATCACAGTTTTTTTCTCAGCTTACTGGGCTCATTTATTTAACTTATAATATATAATCAATAGTATAATATCCAGTCTCACAAAACAACATGTATCTCAAGTTAAATGTTTTTAGTAATGACAAAGGCTAAAGCTAATGATAAAGAAACATGCTTTGCACTTTTTTCTCGGGATCGAAAATTGAAAGGGACATGGGCGCACTCGATAGGAAAAACAATGTGACATTTTGAATTTTAATGTGACTATGGCGCATGGTGCAAGCCTTTCCCAGTCACTGTAACTATGGATTCCTGGCGTTTTTCATACCAGTACTACCACAACACCCTTACTGAGCCTCCAGCTGCTCCCCCACATAGGTTCACGATATCAAACCATTGACGGGTGACTTTTTTGTCAGCAAGGGTATTTGCCGCGGCCAGTTATTGAACCTGGGACCTCTCGAATGAAAGGCAGATGTGCTACCAACTGCGCCATGGCACCGTTTTAAGAACATATATGTAATAAATTGTTGTTTAATGTGTATAGTGTTTACATTACTTTCCCACAATAGCAAAGAATTTTGTATTAAAATAGACTGCCTTTACCATTAATTATGTTTGAATAAACCGCCAGTGTTGTGATAAAAGCCCTTAACCCTTTCCCAAATGGCAAAATTTTGGGGTTGCACAATTTTAAAGTTGCTACAGACAACAAAATTTAGATAAGTAAAGATTGGAATAGTGGGAAATATAGCACAAATATCGTCGGTGTTAATGCAAAACCTCGTATGTCGATTCCTGCGATTTTCAAAGTACAAAATTGTCACGATGTGTGCCCAGTTTAGACAATTCTCGCAGGTTTTGCGATATTTATACTGATCAGTATTAATGACACATTATTTGTGAACAGTTTAAATTCTTTTTCACTACGTACTGTGAATGCATGGAATAATCTCCCTGAGGACATAGTTACATCTAAAAAAGTGGACGTGTTCAAGAGTAAACTGGATAAACTGTGGATACAGAAACGTTTTGATGTTTCAAATGTGTATTAACTATCAAAACAAGCTCAACCGGACTGGAGAAAAGAAACCCACACACTAGAAGGGGATGAAAACCCGTAAGGGGTTAACAAGTTCCCCAGAAGACAATAGGTAGACAATAGGTAGTATGTCAAAATTTAAAGTAAAACATTTCAGTTTGAGAAAAGTTATTACACTTTTTTCCCTCCCCTTTGAAATTTTCAAAAAATGAGATACAAGGTTTTGCATTTACAACGACGATATATTGAGACAAAAGTTAAAATTGTTGGTTTCTTCTTTTGTCTCAAAGTTTTCCCAAGCCTTTTCTAATAGGGACGTCAAAACCAGGTCTTGTTTGAGAAAGGTTTAACTACCGCTTGAACCAAGCCGTAGTTACAAGTTTTTATAACACACCAATGAAAATCAAAATACTATTCTAAACGAGTCCAAAGGATTCCTGGCTCTTCTTTGTTTACATGCAAAAATGAATTTATTAGATTAAAATGGCCCCAAGACCAGAAAAAAATGTTGTTTGGGAAAGGACCAATGCCTTTGTTAAGTCTTATGTCGGGGGCTGCGCCCCCGAACCCCTGCTGTTCACAAAGTGTTTATATCTTGTTTTATACTGACACCATCACATGGATGATTCTAAATGAGCCAAAGGATCGTTGGCTATTAAAATGGCCCTAGGTCAACAATTTTTTCACACTGACAGTATACTGGACATGTATCAATGGCGCATTCAGAGGGGTTCGCGGATTCGAACGAATCCCCCTCTGTAGCCTAGTAAAATCATTTTCATGCAGAAATTCCGTAAAAAATGTGTAATAATTTCTTACACTGGCGGATCCAGACGGTGGGTTCAAAAGAACTCTGAGCATGATACGGGGACATCCCAGTTGGTCTAATCCCATTTGGTCTAAAATTCAAGTTTCCCATTTCGTCTAAAACTCTAAATCAAAAATATCAATAAAGTTATTGAATATAAAATTGAACTTTATGTATATCATTTGTATATCACACCTTTTTTGACAATTACACCTTTTTGACCAAAAATGCAAGTCTTCTTTTGATGAAACAAGGTCTGAAAAGGTATTAGACGAGATGGGAATTTTTAGTCTAATCCAAAATTTTTATATATTAGACGAAATGGGATTAGACCAACTGGGATGTAACCCATGATACACTTACATCCCATAATGTTTATTATCATTCATAATGTCATTTTCAGCTTTATTCTACTTACATCAGGGGGCTGCTTTTTGTTGGAGAGGGGGGGCCCGGGGGGTCGAGGCAAGAATTTATTTCCATTATCTTTTTTAAAGACACATAAAAATTGTAACTATGCACGGGACACAAAAAAGCAACGAATTAAAACATGACTTACCTTGTTAACTAAGATTTGCAATCAGAGTCTAGTGTATCTCACCATTCAGCAAAATTCATCAAATTTTGGCATCATGGCATTGGGGTCGAAAACTCATGACATTTCACAAATAATCACTTATTCTGTCACTGAAGTTTATCAATGCAACTCACAATAAATTCAATGTCAACCAAAATATCAAACCATCTCCACACATTTTTTTCTTGCTTGAAAATTTCTTTTTCCAGCGAAAAAAAAAAAAACCAACAACAACACTTCTGTCTGACTCACCTTGAACCAACTTTAGGGCGAACTTGATTGGGCTACTCCGTTGACAAAGAATACTTTTTAGAACCGAAAAGACGCCAGATTTTTAATGAAGAAGCTAAACAAATGTATTTGGCATGTTATTCAGCGATTTTGTAATGGTGCATTCTGCAATAATCATCTTGGTCAGAACCCAAACACGCTTGCTTTGACTGCACATTTCAAAATGAAAACGGCGTATGTCCAATCAAGTACGGCCAACAGCTTTTTGCGTGACGCAAACGGGTGACATAAAGCGACACCCGCAAACATAGCGATCGTTCGTGTTCGCTTTTAGCAATTAATTTCCAATTCCTGCGTTCAGAAAAGAAATGCAATTATTTCTTTTGACAAAATGTATGTAAAAAACAAATTTCACGGCCATTCTTTGACCGAACAACGCTTGTAACCACATCATCACGTCTCGTCAATTTGTCCGGTAACTATGAATGTCCGGTATAGGTGCAGATGCATTCTGCACTTTGTGAATTAAATATTTTTAGAAATAGATTTTTCCCAGATATAACACCTATCTGGAGACCTAGATGGAGGTTGCGGCTAACGATTCTTGGAGATTTCAGGAAAATCGACCCTACCGTTTTGGAGAAACTCAAATCGCGGCATATACCTGCTAAAAAGGATAAATTCGCCGTGTAAAATCTTTCATTCCATGAAACGAACAAGTTCTATTCATTTCACTCATTCTTTACAAACAGTTACAAAATAGTTGTTTGGAAAAACTCGCTCACGGCGTTCATGTATATACATGTATGTTTTCCCCCCAAAGTTGCCCCTTTTTTATTTCTATGACGTCATATGACTAGAGTAAGCAAGGCAAAGTCGTGACGTCACAAATCGGCACTCGCCTGATTTGAGGCACGCCACGGGGATTATTATTTTCAATGATAACGTATCATCGGATTATATGGGAGATTTCTTTTGTTATAGATCTCCGAACGATCTAAAAATGATGGAAGGTGCAGAGGTATTATTAGATTCCATTATTAAGTTACAATAAAAATCATTTTCATTTAATTACTCATTGAATTTACGAAAATATAAAAAATGCCGCTTGTCAAACAGGCAAATGGAAGTAAATATACCGTCCCGCAGGAACGACAACTCTGTATTACCGGAATTACGAAAAGACCGAATACTTTTGGGACGAAAATGATTAATCATAGCGCTAGACATATCATCGGTGTAAATGCAAAACCTTGTATTTCGAGTTTTACAATTTTTAAAGTAAAACTTTGTATGTCCAGTTTAGACAAATTTTGCAGGTTTTGCTCTATTCTGACTTATCAGTATAAATGACACATTATATGTGAACAATATGTCCGAATTTTAAGTAAAATATTTCAGTTTGAAAAAGGTTATTGATTTAGTTGTATTCTTCCTCCTTAAAAATTCCTAGAAATGAGATACAAGGTTTTGCATTAACACTGACAATATATACTTTTTGCCCTGTCTATTTCTCTTAAAAAAAGTGAAAGGGCTTTCATATTTCACATGTATTTTCCTTGTGACAAGACTTTTCCAATGATACCAAGGTCAATTTTCCTGTCAAGGTCTAACTCTAAGTTTTGTCTTAAAACATTTTGTTCTTTTTGCTATTCTTCCTTGTTAGAAGGTTTTGTAAAAACCCTTTTTTACCTTAGTTTTCTGATTACTAGTATATAATTCAAGTGTCTTTGTATTATTTTACAGTAGATGAGCCAACTCCAGCAGAACTGGCTTTAGCAGCTGGTAGAGCTTATGTCATCCTCCCAAAAAAGTAAGTGTTTTTTGTATCATGTTTAATTTCAATAACATGGTAGATGTTTTAGTAACATGATTTCTCATCAGACAATAGACAACAAAATGGATATAATTGCACAAAAAATTAAGTAAACCACTAAATGTTTAGGGATAGACAGAAAAATCTGATCATAAGCATTTTCCTCTTTTTTCTCCATGTGTAAAGTTGTGTTATAGTATGCAAACCGATGACCCTCTCCTTTACACCACTTTGAAAGGTTCTATTGAAGAAATACAGTACATTTACTGCTTGAAAAGTCTAACATCTAAATATAATCCAATCACCAGGAAGAAGAAGAAGCAGATGTCCACAGTAAGCATGGCAAGACTGGATGATATAGAACACTTTTTGAAGAAGAAACCTCGACGGCTCAAGAGATGTGAATCCATGATACGGATACCAAAACCTCTAGAAAAACAACTTAGGGTCTCTATGTGAGTATACCAAGTATTTCTTAGTCAATCTGTTGTTTTTGGTGTATGAATTTCATGTTTATCCCTAGAGTGGGGGGGGAGCAATCCCACATGAAAAATGAAAAATTCATAAAATGATCAGTTTGATTTTTACAAATTCCATGGGGAGGGGTGGGGTCTACAGTGTTTAAGGCATTTCACTTGGTTGAAACAGATTGTTTATTTTTGTTTTCAGAAAAGTAAGAGAAGGAACCAGAAGAAGTATGCCTAATCTTCTCGATTTTGATGACTTTGGGAAGAGAAAAGGTTTAAAGTGAGTATTTTCTCATACCATTGCTCTACACAAGAAGTCAAAATCTTTCCTATGACTTCTACACAAAAAATCAAAATCTGTCATATGATTGCTCTACACAAAAAGTTGAAATAATAGGTAAGAAATGTGATCACTGAATGTTCACATGAAGTGTTGTTGTTGTTGTTGTTGTTTTCAGCTCAACTTTTCAACCAATGAGGAATTAATTTTCATCATGCCTTATTCAAGTGTTAAGCATGAAGATCTTTCTCTATTGTTAGATCTACATCAAATCGTCGGTGTAAATGCAAAACCTTGTATGCCGATTTTTGCGATTTTCAAAGTACAAACTTGTATGTCCAGTTGAGACAATTAACGCAGGTTTTGGGATATTTTTATCTAAAACTTTCCAAAAAAACGAGATACGAGGTTTTGCATTAACACAGACAAAATATTATCAGTCAATTTGATTTTTTTTTCTTCCATCCCCAGGAGATCAGATGACAAGAGAGAGTGGGTTCGTGACATCTGGAACACCTGGTTTGACGAAGTTTTCCCACCGACGCCGGAGGATTCCGACTACGACGAGGAAGAAGAACTGACAGAAGAACAACTGCTGGCTAAAGAAGAAGAGGAGAAGAGAAAGAAGAGGTGGGCTTGATTATTTCGTTTATTTTCTGAGACATCAGAGATTTAGGAATGATGTAACAATAAACAATATTATCTGAGTGTTAGAATGTCCACACAGACTGACTACAACTGAAACTTTCTGCAAGGCTAGAGTAATGTATAGAGGATAATCGTTTGTTTCAGTGTAAGATCGATTTATATTTCATTGAGTGAAAACCAAGCTTTCGTTGTTCATGAAATGAAATATCAATCGATCTTACTCGAAAAACAAACGATTATTCTATTTCTTTAATTGCAAAAATTCTATGACAGATTTTCTTTAAGCGCGTCATTTTGCATGCGACTGCTATGCAACGCTAATGATGACATCACTTATTTGGCACGGCTTATATACCGTCATATAGGGTGAAATGAACGAAAGCGGGGCACAAATTTTTGATAATTTCATTGGATAGGCGGTGAGTTTATCAAAATGATAATCTACCGTTATTTCCTGATAATCCACTGAAAAGCATTAAAGAAAAATGATTAATTTACTATGACATATTGATATATTTATCTTTACAAACTTATGTGTTATATCTACAATGCAATGATCTCTAAAAAGATATTTTAGGATGATTTGCATGTATTACCGGTATGTACAATCTTCATGATAAAAAGATGGATGCATTTTGTTTTATACCATATTTTGAAAAAATATGCTTATGTGCATTTTCTTTGAGATGATGTGTGGCTATTTGATTGATTGTTTGCGTTGAATTGAGTCAAGACATTTTGTTGGTACTGTTTTCCAGGAAGGACTCTTTGTCCAGTTCAATACCAGAAGACATGCACTATATTGAGCCTATCACAGAGAATGAAGAAAACTTGGAAGTTATACAGGTTTGTTGTGACTATTTTGAAAGATCAGCATAATTCAGATTCATAATTCTGGAAGCAAGAAACACAAAATGCTTCCTCAAAATGGGCAATATATGAAACGGCCAAAGCGCTTTAATCTGTGAAAGCTGTGGTATTGTTGTTGGACACAGGCTTTGTAGGGATCATAGGGTCCTAGATACAAATCCCACTGGTACCATGGAAATAATTTCTTAGCAAAAAAGTTAACACATGTTGCTCCTCTTCATTCAGGTGTATAAAATGGGCTCATAAGAGAGTTGTAGGCCAAAGTTCTGTGGCTACCAAAGGTGTTGACTGTAAACAGTTAACTTGAAACTAGATGATCATGAGTTTAAAAGTAAAGTTGTTCAAATTTGATTAAGGTTTACAGACCCTGAAAAAAGCTACACTTTCTATCCATACGAAATGCATCAAATTTCACACACTTGTAAATACACTTCACACAAGTTGATTCACTGTGCCAGATTTCAAGATTATGCTTCAAGAAGATTATAATTTACAAATATTATTTTACACTATATTCATATGCAAGGGAGGTAATTTTTAACATTTTTGTCAAATATTTTCATAAGTATGCATTAATTCAAAATTCTAATCCGAGCAAAATGCCTATGTTTGTATATGGAATGGAAATGTAACACAGTTTACGAATTATTTGCACTTTTCAAATTATTTCGCCTCTGGCTCTTTGGTGCTTTTGAGGGGTCGGATACCTTAAGTTTGTTGATTACAGACATTAAATCAAGCTTTTGTATTTTTATGCTCTCCGAAAAAATTTCGGGGGAGCATAAAGTCGCCATGCTGTCCGTCTGTCCGTCCATCTGTCTGTCCGTGTGTCCGTCCGTCCACAGCCAGATCTCAGCAACCCTTGGACCAAATTCAATGAAACTTCACATGTAAACTCCCTTGGATAAAACCTAGAGACCTTTTTGCCCGTTTCTTAATTTGAGGCTGTGTCATGGAAAAAGGGGCCTTAGTGTAAAAATTAGTTTTTTTCCAATTTCTCTTCATCTAATGGGCAGAATTTAATGAAATTTTGTACTTATGTCATAAATAGGATGTTCTAGACCATATTGTATAAACAATGTGTGTACAAAAATCTGTCATGGGAAAAGGGGGCTTAATGTATGATAATTTTTATTTTGTGACAAGCACTTATTCGGGGAGCATAATCAGTCTATGACGGCTCTTGTTTAGGAGAAGGCCTCTAAGTACATGTAACAAGTAAAATATACCGGTAGATGACATTTTACATAGAATAATGTATATTTAAAGTACATGTATGTTTTACAAAATATGGCTGGAGATTGGCAGTCTATTTGTTTGTTTCAGATAATTTCAGAAGAGATAGAGAAACTGACAACTGACATGGATGGTCTAGAAAAACCAAAGGCATTTGATTATTGTAGGAGAGGTGCATTGTATAGAAAGGTTTGTTGACTTGTTTCATATTCATGAAATATTTTTCTTTAACCCTTTCCCAAACAAGACCTGGTTTTGACGTCCTTAACAGAAAAGGCTTGGGAAAACATTGAAACAAAAGAAGAAACTGCTGATAACCAGCAGTTTCTCCCTTTGTCTCAATATTTTCTGTGCCATATTTTACACAAATTATATCTTTATAAACATCCATTTTGTCATCTGTGGCAGTTTTTTAAGTGGATCACCTTAAAATTTTGTTGTTTGGGAAAGGGTTAACTTAAATGCATTAGACAATTTATTACTGGCTGAAGTATGTTGACAATCCAGTGAGTGCATTTTCCATCTTGATAAGATGTTGCACTGCCCAAGTACACCTACAAGGAAATCATTGTAATGCCACTACACTGTCAAAGTTTCCAGTGTAGCCTAATATATTCAAACATGTCTCCATGTAAACAGATCTTGATTTATCTAATGTTGAAAACTGGTAAGTAAAACATTTACTGGAAAGGAAGAAATTGCTCATCTGGAGCAATTTCTTCTTTTCCCATAATGTTTTTATATACAATTAACAATTAAATTTCATAAACGCTAAGCATTTGAACATGTATGTACATATAAGTTTCATGATATGTCTCCACTACAGCTTCAAAATATTCTTTAGAGAAATCTGCCTTTATAATTCTTTGCCTATTCTAATCAATCTTGATAAATTGACATTTCTCTTCACTATGTTTATTTCAGATTGGATATTTGAAGGCAGCTGAAGATGACTTGACCATGTAAGTATAAAACAATGTCATCAATTTAGAATGCAGCTTTCTCCTTGGATATGTCGTTATTTTTTACTTTACTTTTACTTTACAACTTTATTGCTTAGAATATAACATATTCATAGCACATAAACAATACTAATTTTAGAGCAATACAATATTTGCAGAGAAACAAGTATTGTCCAGAATGACATTCAGTAATCTCTTTTTAGAAAATGTTTATTTTGAAATTTCTTCCCTGTTGTGTGACAATATTGAGATAAGAATTATACATTGTTTGTTTTAACCCTTTCCCAAATGACAAAATTTTAGACTTGTCTAAATTCAAAGATGTTGCAGACGAAAATTTAAAGTGAATGAAATTCTACTTTTTGGAATCTTTTTGTCTGGAAAACATTGTGGGAAATGAAGAAATTGTTTGTCACAAGCAATTTCTTCAATGTCTGGAAAACATTGTGGGAAATAAAGAAATTGCTTGTTACATGCAATTTCTCATTTTCCACAATGTTTTCCAAAGCTATTATCTTATGGGGAGTCAAAAAGAGTCACTGTGTGGTAATGGGTTAAATCCAGTTTGTTATAGATTTGAGACTTTCAGCAGCTATGTGAAAGCAACAGTTTAGCAGCAAGTCAATTTTTTCTTGTAATTTTTTTTTATAAAAATCTGCTGTATAATTTACAGGTCTATAGAGATGGAGCCATTATTACTAGATGCCTATTGGCACAGACATTTGTTGTTTGTTCTACAAGATAGAAGAAAGGAAGCATTAGAGGATCTTACATTTATACTGAAACATTCCAAGTCTCATGCTGGAGCTTATAGATCAATGTAAGTATTTATTATACCCCCCACAACAAAGTTATGGGGGGGGGGGTATACTGGAATCAGGTTGTCCGTCTGTCTGTCCGTCCGTCCGTGGACATAATCTTGTGTCCTCTTCTCCTCCCACAGTTTTTGACCAATTTTTCTGAAATTTTATCAGGATGTTTCCTATCATATGAAGTTGTGCACCTGCAATTTTCATCTTGATCCAGTCATTAGTTTCAGAGTTATGCCACTTTGAACTTTTTAATGGGGGGGATAGTCAAAATTTACACTTTGGTTTCTGTGTTCTAACTCGAGAACCGTTTGACCTAGGATCAAGAAACTTTACACAGTTGTTTCCCATGGGGCCCAAGGAGGTGCCATATTGTTTTGGGGTCACCAAGGTCAAAGGTTAAGGTCACAGTTGTACTTTGTTTAAAATCCGTTTCCATGCTCTAAGTCAAGAACCTTTTGACCGATAGCACTTTTTCAGTGACAAGGCCCTAGTGGGGGGTATTCGTCCGCTTTGCGACAGTTCTAGTTGTTTGTGTTACAAGATAGAAGAAAGGAAGCACTGGAGGATCTGACTTTTATACTCAAACATTCCAAGTCTCATGCTGGGGCTTATAGGTCTATGTAAGTATTTGAAGTTTTGTGATTCATTCCAAGTAGTGATTTGATATCTCACTAAAAGTCAGTTCCATTCATGTTTTAAGTCAATCTTATATAGAACAATTTTCATGATGAAAATTAACGTAATTTAGCTTTAAATATGCTTTGAAAGGATAGACCTATGCTATAAATTAAAGAAATCTTTGCCTGCTTTAAAACTTCAATGACATTGTCCTTTTTCATACTCAATTGATGTTTAATTGCATTTTTAGGTCACCTGACCGAAGGTCATGGTGACCTATTGCGACCGTGTTTCGTCCGTCGTCGTCCGTCGTTCGTCGTGCATCAACTTTTAACATTTTCGACTTCTTCTTGAGAACCATTGGATGGATTTCAATCAAACTTGACAGGAAGCAACCCCATGGAAAGCCGCTTTAGATTTGTACAAATCACGGAGTTATCTCCCTTTGGGGCCCCATCAGGGGCCAAAAAGGGGTTATATAGGGTATATCTAAAAAAAATCTTCTTCTCGTGAATAGAATGTTGGATTGGATTCACATTTCGTATTTAGAGTCTTTAGGGCAAGGACTACAAAGTTTGCACAAAAGAAAAAAATCCGTGGAGAAATGGCCGTGCTGGGGGGGATGGGCTGGGGGGGGGGGGGGGGGGGGGGTTTGGGGGGGGGGGGGGGGGGGGTTGTGCGTTATTAGTAAACTTTTAACATTTTCGACTTCTTCTTGAGAACCATTGGACGGATTTCAACCAAATTTGGCAGGAAGCATTCCCATGGCAAGTTGCTTCAGATTTGTACAAATCAAGTAGTTATCTCTCCTTGGGGCCCCATAAGGGGCCAAAAGGGGGTTATATAGGGTATATCTTAAAAAATCTTTTTCATGAACCGGCCGTTGGATTAGATTCAAATTTGGTATTTAGAGTCTTTAGGGCAAGGACTACAAAGTTTGTACAAAAGAAAAAAATCGGTCAAGAAAAGGTTGTGCTGGGGGGGATTGGGGGAGGGGGGTTCGCGTTATTAGTAAACTTTTAACA